>BGNK01002840.1:1055-59412 GCA_003297005.1 Symbiodinium sp. clade A Y106
CCTTTGATTTATTCCACAATGCTGTCTAGGGGAGCCGACATGAGGCGAACCGGGGGACCACGGCCTTCCCATGCTCTACGCCAACGTCAACTGACTTATCAGGTGATCAATCTTTTATCTTTATCGGCGAGTGGTCACGAATTCCCCTTGTGCGTCGGGTGAGCTTTTTCATTGAGTATAGCAGTCTCCTTTCACACTAAGTTTTNTCACCCGAAAAGGGTAACGACGAGCCCTGTATAGACATGCCCATCATGTATGTAGTTTCCTGGACTGTTTTCCCATGCCGTATGCTGTATGCTTCCGCCGACTTTTATGTTTTCCCCACCCGTTAGTCCCATTACCAGGGCTGCTGACGAGTGGTCTCACTTGTGGACTCGCTCTGCGCGACTGAGAGAGAGAGAGAGAGAGAGGGTTTTGGTCAAAGTGAAGCACATGGACACGCACTGCGTTCATCGACGTCGACCAGCAACAAGTACTCGTTTTGAGCTGCGTTTCGGAGATCTTGAAGGGACGTGGATGGGTAGGATGGATTTGAGGCGCGTTTGCGTGTTTTGATGGATTTGACCATTTTTTTGCGTCTGGTCGCGAAGCAAGTGTGCATCTTCCATATCAACATGGTCACACGTTCTTTGGTTCCATCTACGATGCGCAAGGCTCGCCTTCTGTCCTATGTGAATGCCTCTTAATGTTGCTTCACCTACACGTTCCTTGTCCCACCTTAGATGCACATGAGACTCGCCGTCTCTCCTTTTGTCATGCTTTTGATAAATTTGCTGCGGCTAGGAGGCTGGCGCTGATGCATGTTCCCGTGGCTCCGAAAACGAGAACCCGCAAATGGCCTGAAAATGAGGACGCTTCATGTGACCTCAACAGTACGCCAAAAAAACTGATGAGAGAAGTGTGGTTCAAAGTTTCCAATCGAGCTGATAAATCATCTGCTTGCGATTCATCGAAATCCTACGCAATATTTGTTGACAACATGGAAGTGAAAGTGAGAGTCCTGTTGTCGTAAACTTAGAAATTTTAGCTTGTGCAATGCATCACATGATGTGAGTGGCACCTGCCAGCTGGCAAACTATTTTCCGAAAACATTTGTTCCTCGTAATCTTCATTTTTCACTTTCAGTTACAAGCTTGTGAACTTTGTTTGAACGTTTCATTTTCCATTGTTCTAGCTCTGCTGTCCTGAATGACGGCGCACTCAGAGATCAGATTGGCCAACGAACCACTGCATGTGCTAGTTTGAACTGTTCATGAGCTTTAATGTTGACAGAAGTGGAGCGATAAAATCTAGTTTGACAAAAATGCCAAAAGCAGGCGTTGATTGTGGGCTGAACCGGTTACATCTTTCGAGCCTTGGGTGGCAATGTTTCACATGACTTAGTTCAGTTGCTCGTTCAACACATTTTTTTATGTCGGTGCCTGCTGTGGCGAAGCATGGTCACATACCATATTTTTTCGCCTTTTTCAAAAAAAGTCAGCATTGTGCAGCCAAAAATCACGTCGAAGACTTTGGCTGTCTGAAAGAAGCCGCGATGCAAAATCAACATGCTTGGCATGATTGTGCTGGACCTTTGAAGCTTTCAGGACACGTCATCTGTTGTTTGTCAGTTTGCATACTTGAACCAATCTCAGTTTGTCAAGAATTGGACTTGCATTGGCCGCCTGCTATGCAGCCCTGATCGTCGCTATACATCATGGCTTTCAACACAGGATTTGCTGTCAGGCCCAAGTCTTCCATAGTTTCCTGGTGTCAGATTCTTTCATTGAGTAGGTGGATGCCAGTCTTGCAGGATGGATGCTCGGGACAACATTGACCAGATGTCGCCCGTACCTGAGTTCGCAAGACCATGGGCATGTTCACGATGCTGCGCGAGATCAGATTTGCACTGCTTGCACAGGCAACCGTTGCGGGCCGCTACTTCGAAGTGAAGCATGCGCAATTTGATATGCAGTTTTGGCGCATTCGATCCGCTGTTTGTTTGTTTGTTGACGTGCTTGATTTCTCTGGTTCAACGGCAGGAAGAACGAAGGCATCAACCATGCCAAGACTCAGACTTGTGGATCATGATATCCCGAAATTTCGGCAACTTGTACACTCAGCGGGTTCTCACGGTTTGAATCCAAAAGATGCACCTTTAACATGGGCTCATGGTCTCGTTCCTGTACTTCTTGCTGCATATCCTTCTGTGGCGACTCTGGGACAGCATTACTCGGCGAGCCTTTCGTCAACTTGTGTTTGTTGGGCCACTGAATCATTGTCATGTGCGCGTGAGGACTTCGCGGAAGCCCGCACGAGGTCCCCGAGATTAGTCCGGGCTTTGCTTCGTCACGAGTCGAGCTGTAGCTAGTCGGCATGTCGCGAACCAAGACATCATGCTGCCAGCAGTGAGGTATGTTCGGCGTGTTAGTTCCTCAAAGAAGAGGTCTTGTGTGCGTCGTTCATCGAGTTATCATCCGAGCAGGATTTCCAAGCACGCGTCGTCGTTCAGAAGGTCTCCCAGGCATACAGCAGCTCGGAGCACCATGAGAGGACCCTTTCATCTAATGTCGCAGGCCATGTTGCTGATGTTGCCTGTTTCTGGCTGGCAGGAGGCTCCAAGATGCTGCTACATGTGAGGAGGTTCACACAGCTCCTCGTTGCAGAAATGTTGAAAACTCCTGCCAGCTGCCAACAGCGCACCCGAGGCTGGCACTTGGGGCCCGATGAGGTCCCGACTTTGAGGGGATTTCACTTGCAGGGACTTGCCTAACAGCTGGCTTAGTGTCAGTGTGTGTGCGTGTGCACCAGTCGCTGTTCGGCAGTGCCGTTCATTTGAGGCTGTAAGCTGCGCTGTTGAGCAAGAGTTCTGACTTCCCCGAAGGATCGGATACGAGATGGTTGATATCGATTCAGTCCCTTCGGATCTGGTGGAGTTGGTAAACGAGACCGTGATGGCAACTCGGCGACTAACATAACCTGCCCTCTGACCTGCTTCGCTTCGCTCTTTCAAGGCAAGAGCTGTGGCTTATTGGTCCTCGGTGCTGCAGGTGCGTCAGGCCGTTTCCTGTTTCCCACCTCCATGCTTCGATGCTTCGTCAAACGAAATCACCGAAGACCATGTTGTAAAGGCCCAGAGCCCTCTGAAGATGGACCGCATCGGTACCGGCTGTTTCAAATATGCTGCCTGCCATCGAACAGCTGAAGCGCTGAAGGGACAGGTTAGGGATTGCAAAGACGGTGTGCCTCGGCAAAAGATCCTGCCATACCAAGGGCTTTGACACAGACTGGCGATGCAGCGGTATGCGAAGTCCAACCTGCGGTTTGATGACCATTCCAGACAAGTATCTGCGAAGCAAGCGAGCCTGCCAGGAAGTATGCGAGCCTTGGATGCCACGTCTGTGTTGAGCTACCGATAGACGATAGAAGGGTGCAAGCAAGCCGCCCAGTGCACCAAGGGACCGCGCTGCACTGGAAGCTGTGTCCAAGGACCGCTTGAGTTTGTCGCTTCCTCGAACTACCCATGATCTTGCAGGAGGCAGCTGCGCCTGTGACGTCGACGAATGGCTGGTGCAACAAGACAATTACTGCTGCTACTTAACACCGCAGGCTGGATGTCCAAGCGACTGCTCGCTCGCGAACGCGACGCAGGTGAGCAACGGCGCTTTGGGTGGCTTTGTTTGTGAGGGGGGTTGTGTTGATGCACCAGAAGGTGAAGGAGCCCTCGATGAAGATCTCCATGTATTTGTGAAGATAGAAGACTCAGCGGAGTGCCAAAGTTCTTCTACTCTGCTGGCTTATGCCATTTCCTGCGGCGTTGACCAGTGTGACCGTCCTGTGTTTGGGTTTATCAACTTCTGCCCATCGCAGCTGTCCACATCGCCCGATGACCTGAGCGGAATGATTTCCACTGCTTTGCATGAGTTGGCGCATGTGCTCGTCTTCAGCAACGAGCACTTCCGCAACTTCCGCAATGCCGATGGAACCCCAATGATTCCCAGGGAAGCTGGAGATCCAAGGCTGTACCAAGACGAAGTTCGATATTCCTGCAGTGCCGACTCCTTCCTCTGGAATGATACAAGCGGCGGCCGCAGGCAGGACTCGACGATTTTTGGGTTGTAGGGGGATTGGAGACCAGTTCTTTGAATGATCCGGGAATAATGGGAGGATCGCTTGTTGAGCTGCTTGCCAGAATCCCAAACGAAACCGTAGCCAAGCTGGGGCAAGCGCGCATGAACTCGTGGCAAAACTTTGACATCTGGATATTTGCAGTGACGCTTTTGGAGCGGAAAAATCGAGGTTGATTGAAGGTATTGGGCGACAAGCTATGCTCCTGTCGAAACCAGTGTTGCATGTCAAGCCTTGTGTCTCACATAATCGACTGTCATGGGCAGACAAGCTTGTGGCGACTTGATTTGGAGAAGGTATGTGGATCTTAGTCCTGACATCCTTGACACATTCGACGAGCGGGGCTACAGCTGCCAGTGCCCGATCGGCACGCCGAGCTTCAATCCAGGACAGGCAACTGCAAGAGTCATGAACCACTCACCCTTCTATCATCCGCTACTTACTACTAAGCTATCGTAGCCTTCTATAGGTCTCAATCATTGATATCTTGTGCGGAGTTGGAGATCTTTTCTGCGAGTCAGGATGCTTCTACCCTGCTGGTGCACCGTATTTGCAGATGCCGAGCTGCGTGGTGCGACTGAAGACGCCGACGGTGCTCCGCGAGGCACTGCTGTAGCAGCACATGCTCCAGCTCTCGTATCCATTGTAGCTGTATTTTCTTCTTGCGAGTCGTCCACGCCATGTCTAAGATCTCTGGTTCGAACTCGGAGCCACGGTCTCGAAGTGAATTCATTTATCTTAACTTCAGCTCCCAATGCGACAAACTGACAAACCCAGACGGAACAGTTAATTTGATTCGATGCTTGTGTGGTATCGCCCTTGGACCACTCAAGTTGAGCCGTGTTTACACCGAAGAATCACAAGATCCAGAGACTCACATGTGAGTGTTGTGCTCAAAGGGAAAGGCAGATGCTCGACATGCGCCAATGAGAGCTGCACGTCGCACGGCCTGACCTTCACCGTCTGTGTCCGAGCTTCGGGGATGCCTCCAGGTCAGGGACTTCTTTGATTGTCCGACACTCGCTGGTGCAGAGCTGGAGAACCAAGAAGGCCGGTTTGGAAGGATGTCGGTTCCTTTTTCGAGCATACTGCATACTGTCCCGTGCATCCGCAGTGCTTCTGTGGCTATGACAGGCAGCGGTTGCAGCATCATCAACAGTCACTGGGAGCAGAGGGTGTTCACTTCCGAGCTGATGGCGCCTGCGTCTTCGGAGCACTTGATTGACACCTACGTTTCCCGAGTCAGCCTCTCCACTGAAATAAAGCGCAGAGACGACGATTGTCAGAGCCGGGGATTTGCTTCAGAAGATGGTATGATCGTCGGTGTCGTTTTCGTCGTGGGACGGTCAACACCCACCACTTCCCCCAACACCGGGATCCATGGCAGGGCCGGCGCAGAGACTGAGAAGATCAAATCGACATTGAGGAGACACATGGCCGATTCACGTCAGGCTGTGATACTTGAACGTGCTGTGTCGCTCTTGAATTATTTGTATATGTTTCAAAGTCCAGACTCGGTGCAACATGCCCGAGCCAATGCTCAAATGCTCCCGCAGAGAGAGAGGGAGAGAGAGATCACTACAGACTGCCTGCCATTTCGGGAAGCGGTGTCTCCGATCTGAGAGTAATTGGGTTTGCTCGCAGCGGGGTGGTTGTCGGCCTAGACTCCAGACGCCAGCTTTGCGTAGGCTCCAGCTCCAGTGCCTGAAGCTGCCTTGCTTTTTCTGATGTCTGGCTTTTTCTGATGTTTGGCAAGCTGCAAGCTCCTTGCGGCTGAGGCTTGGCTGTGTTCCAGGACTCTGGTTGGTACAATGCAAACCTCTCTGCTGCTGATCCCTTGATTCCCGGCGTTCACTGGGGCTACAAGCAGGGCTGCAATTTTGCAACAGCAAAGTGTGTTGATGGTGGGACACCCGTTTCCAGTCTCTTGTTTCGTATATCTTTTCGTCTGATGTCAGTATTTTTTCCTATGCAAAGTCTGTGTCGTCTTGCTATATTGGCACCAAGGTTTCTCCGCAATTTTGCAGCAGTTCCGCAGATGTATCGTGCTCGTTGGACAGGAGATCCGTTCTGGGCTGCGACATTCAGCTTCTGGATTCAGTTCCGCCGGTGTACCAGTACACGCCTGACAACGGCCTGGGCCGTTTGGCCGCAGCTGATTACTGCCCACACTATGCCGTGCGTTACGTGAATCGAGACTTGGCAGCTCAGCCGTTGCAGTCCTTTGCCCCATCCGTGTAAGACCGCGGATCCTCCCTGCACTCGCCGACGTGTAGCTTCGGCTTTGGTGCACGAGGTGTCTGCTCCAACAACGAATCAGTCACCGTGCCATACGGAAACGTCAACTTCATGAAGGAAGTCTTCTCGGCGGAAAGCCGATGCTTCATGAGCACACTACATCAGGATGTTCCAGCTGACAACGGAGGCTCCTGGGCAGAGCGTGACAGTCTGCCTCATCGTAACGGTTTATTGCAGCAAGTGTAGCGTGCAGGGCTGCAGGTACATTCGTGGCGTCGCCAGATGATTTTGTCAATGAGAGGTGCGCAAGCTTCGCCCGCACAGTCTGCCCATGTTGCGCTTCTGCAAGCCTTGAACTTGTCCCTCTTGACTGTGGAGGCCGGTCTGCTACAAAGTGGCCTGCATTGACGGAGGGCAAAGTTATCAGCTCCAGGCAGTCTCGAGAGTAAGGTCGCATCCCCTTGAGCTCTCAAGAGCCCTCAATGCTCCGGCAGGTTGCTGACCAGACAGAGCCGACAGCCTTGATGTCGGTTGGAAGCTGCACGAGCGAAGGTCAGAAGCTGTTCCTTGGTCGAAGTGCGATCATTGTGCCTGCACGTGGCGCGTGGCGCTCCATGCTGCACAATGCTCAAGGACACTGGCCGGTGCAGGCATGGTGCTCCCGGATCCATAGCTGCTATGCTTGATGTTCCTTTCCTGGCCTTGCATCGCGAAGGTGGTACAATCACTTGCGCGGCACCTGCTCAAGCCACCCGGCTTGTTTCCAGAGGGCGAGTGGACTCTGGACCAATTGCGGACCGCGGCAAGGTTTGCAGTGACTTGTCGCCCCGACATGTTCTCGGAGATGAGTGGAAGCATGCGCCGGCACAAGGAGAAGCTTCTTGACGCTGTTGCAGTGAGTCGTGCGACAGAGCTAGCCGCAGCTAGCCACTGTCAGAAACCAGCACCACGGCGACAAGCACTACTCGTAGCACAAGCCTCGGTGCACTGCAGTGGGGTTTCATGTCATGGTGAAGAGCTCAGTTCTTATGCAATGCTCCGTGCTGAGGCACTGCAACCGTGACAAGCACGACAGCTTCCACCACCACACACTCAGGCTGAAATCCAAGAAGCCTAGTGAGGTTGCGTTTAGTGCTTAAAGCAGTGCAAAGGTGCGACTCGTACTTCAACGTCCACGATAACGGGCGGGGATGCCAAGATGAGGGGAACGCCCACGGTTGAGGCAACATGCTGGATAGGCAGCACTCGCCTGGTGGCAGGCACCTCCTCCACGATTGCGGGAACGATCCCGGGCAACGAATTCAGCAGTCCCCACAGTGTGACCATCTTGCCAGCTTGCTGTCCCCCGCTCAAGGATCACCACAACCGGCTCTACCCTTACATCAACTTCTGTGGCCACACTCCGAGATTGTCATGCAAGAAGATCCGAGCATCAGCCCTCCTTTCTGCCGGTCCCGCGAGGCCTTCGATTCGGACGAATTAGCTGCGGCCGGGCGCCCTGCCGGAATGATGGCAGCTGTGCTGATCACATCAGCTCTGTGCATGTAAAGGGGCTCGAAACGTGCCTGCACTCTCGAGAATTCGAAGTGGATGCACGTTTGTCAGGTTGGCCCATAGGCACACATGCCCCATGCCGGGTCTCTTTCAGGGGCTGACGGCTGGAGCAGCTTCTGAGAAGCTGCGCCATAGGAGAGGGCACGACACGCTCCTCGAAGTTTTCGAGTCGGATGGGATGAAGGATCAACACGAGCCTTGCCGCCTCTTGTGTTGATGACAGAGTTTCGACGTCCTTCTGCCGGGCGGAGAGCGCTGGCCAGGCCCGGGACCGGAACCCTCCTGAACGATGGGACCTTCTCCAGGCCTTTCGTGTTTCGTGATGTTGCGGTGGTGTCGGGTGGTCTGCGTTTTCCATGCTTATGAGCGGTCAGCGGCAGGTTTTCCCAGGTCAAGGGGTACCACGAAGAGGCGAAGCCTTGAGTCTCCCTGGGGACACAGAAGCCGTGAATTCCCATCCGAGGCAGTGGGATATCCGATGCAGGAGGCGGAGCTCCGGGTCGGTAACCTTCCGCGCCCCCAGCCTCAGCCTGGTCGGCGCACAGGCTGGTACCACCAACCTCCTGAAGGAGGTGGGAAGTCGCCAGAGTGACGAGGATGACGGTGCTCTTGGTGCAGTGCAGCACGCAGGTCCTGCGTCAGCTGGACGAAGACAAATCTCACCGGGAACAAGACATGGAGAAGCTGAAGGCTGAGGTCTACTCGCAACAGGCCCTCCTTCAAGTTCTTGTCGGAAAGGAGGCATAGATGCTCCTTCCATGCTTGTACGACACCCTGCCGGCCCTTCTCAAGCAGAGCACACAGCCTCACAGAATTGTTTCGTGACGCCAGCACATGTGCAACGATTTCTTTCTATCTACGACAGGGGAGTAATTTTACAGTAATGATAAACAGCAGATCGGTCTGGCATGCTGACCATTTGTTCCCTTTGAGCCGACGCTGATGAGCTCTATCTCTGGAGAGGATGCAAGGAACGGAATGGCAACAGGCAAGCCACTTTCCTTTGAATTTGTCTGCCTAGCTTCGATTATCGTGCAAGGTGCTCCTGCAACCTCGCTGCAGGCGTTGGCAGCAGCACCGGCGCTTTGGCCGCACCCGATCGCTCCCCCGCGGAGCCCCAAAAAGAATCTGAGTCTCTGAGGTGCTGGGGCTTGGTGCCTCAACCGAGTTCAGAGAGCCCGACGACGGCAATTTGGGGGAGCTCCTGAAGAGCCAGCTGGTAGAGCCGCCTCCCAAACGCCTCTTCTTTTTTCCGTTGCTTTCTGGGCAGCTTTTTCTTTGCGAGGCTGGGGAACTTCGTGGGTGGCTTGAAGCTGCGCAAGGAAGCCCCGCCAGCTCCAGGCGCAGGCGGTGCAGGGTGCAGCCTCACAGCTTTGCCTCACTTTGTCGAGCATTCCTCAGATGCGGATTCCTGGACTCCAGAGTGGGCCACGCGAAGGGTCCCCTCGCCCACCCGGGACGCGGCGCGCCTTGGCGCCCGATCCGAGTGCTTGAATGAAGCGGAAAGCAGCGAGACCTGGTACCTGTGAGACCCCCCAAGGCTGCAGTCCCTGGACGCGAGCCTCTCGGATCTCCTCCCACTCCCGGCCTCTCGGCCGCCTTCAGACACAACAAAGGGCCGCGGCCTTTCCTTTCTGGCTGCTTCAGGCCCTGAAGCCGAGAGATCTACAAAGTGCCAGCCCCGTGAGCTCGAAGAGCCATGCGACGAGCTTCCAGAGCCCAAGCTCAGGTGGGGGGCCTAGGCCCGACGCTCTTAGGGGCGAGGCTCAGTGAGTCACGACTTTTCAGAGGCCTGGGCTACGAGCTGGAAGTGCTGCGGCTGCAGATCGCAGCCCTGGCCCAGTCGCTCGCAGGTGCGGCGGCGCGAAGTGCGACTCGAAGTCCGAAAAGTGGGGGCCGTTTCGTTTCCTTTTTGTCTGTTTAACGATTGTGCTTCGCGCAGGTCTTGGGGCGTGCGTGATGAACTGGTCTGCTGGGCTGGTGAACTCTCACCGGCAAGAGCTAGCAGACATGGTGCTGCGCTACACTCTTCCGTGCGAGCATCTCAGCAAAGAGCTGAAGGACGCTAAGATGGAAGCTGCATGCCAGCATGCCCGTGCATCACTGTGTTGCAAGTTTCACGCAAGCAATCACACCTGGGTGACGTTGGCTTGATGGAAGCTCTGCAGTGCTTCACGTGACCTGCGTTGTCGATCTAGTGACAAGCCGGATGGCTCGTGCTGCTACTGTTCGGCCTGGGCACCACTACGTCTGAGAACACTCGAACACCCAGGCATCCCTGGTAGGTCGTTCTCATGAGTGATTTCAACTCAGCAATGAGCTCAAGACTCAGCTGAGACATCAAAAAGAAAGCTTTGAGGGAGGTCTCTCAATAGGCTCGAATTTCCTTGCTGCTGTTACTAGGAAAGAAGCCAAGCATCACCTGGAACCTTGCGCCCACGAACACTTCGGCGAAGCATGCACAGCGACTGCTTGAAGTACGAGACAATGTACAGCTTACAGGATTGAGTATGTCACAAACTGCAGGTACGTCGACTTCGCGTCCCACGTCGATTTCACAGGAAAGCAGAAAGGTCTTCGTTGGTGCCAGCCTTCTGCAATCCCCTGGCACCTGCATCTTTCTGGAAAGTTTCCCGAAGCTGCGTTGCATCAGCTGTCTTGATCGACAACGGCAGTCGCGACAGACATGATGATCGAAGACCCTGCAAGATGAAAAAAGGGGCAGAGAGGCAGCGCGGCAGGCAACAACAGTGCATCAGCCTCGCTCTTGATCCAACAACCATGAATCTACCTGCAAACGATGAGGCCGTTTGGCCACAACCGAAACGGGTAGACAACCTTCCGCGATTCCACTCCTTGCAGCCCGCAAGTCAGGAGCTGTGCCGGGACCTGCAGTCAGTGGAGCTCTTTCCACGCGAGCCTTCGTCCGGCTACCAGGACGGCGGTCCTCACAGATCTCATGATTTGTTTTTGTGAATTGCAACCCTTCCTGTTGCAGATGAGACTCGGGCATGGCATGAAATACTTGGCATGTCGAGGAAGGCAGAAAAGCGGTCGAGAAGCCACTGACCTTGGGCGCTCTTCAAGAAATGCTCCTACAGCAGAAAAGACAGGTTGGGTGGGCCCTAAACCCTAAACCCTCTCGCCCTGTAGCCTGTTTCCGGTGAGGCGCGGCAGACGGATGAGGTCCGTCATGACGCGTCCCTTGTCGCCACATCTCCTCGCCAAGTTGACATCTGAAGGGCTGCATCGTATGCCGCCGAGGATGTCATCTGCCATTCCAGACGAAGCCCTGGAGCTGGAGAGGATTCGGTGGAGTATGGAGCGTGAAGCAGCCCGAATGGAGGCAAGGGCAAGGTGTGTTTTACCATCGAATGGGGCGCATCTCTGTGCTGTCAGGACTGGGAGCGGGACCACAAAAGAGGCATCACTGTCGGCGAGCATCCCAAGGACGCTTCCCAGCAGTACAGAGGTGGCCTGAGCACGACGGTGCTGTTGTTGTTGAGTATGCACTGGTCTGAGGACAGCCAGCAGCTGCAGTCTCAGACAAGTCAGAAATGCTTTGGAGCAAGGGGATGAGATCTAGACTTGCACGGATCAACCTGGTTCGTGCAGACTGCCGAGGACCTCTGTACATAGTCTGAGTGGCCCTGCCGCAGCTTCCTTCAACTGGGCGGAAACCTCTGGTGGAAGGATCGTGTTCTGATGCGTGAGAAAAATCGAAACTGTTCTGCCAGTTTGGGGCATTGTCTGTACTGTTTAGCATCGTTCCCGAGCCGTGGCAGCGTGGCTCCCGTGCAGAGGCCATCCTGAAAGAACTGGCGCAGACTCTCCTGGGTGGCACATTGGAAGAGGCTCATACGCCAGCCTGCGCAGAGATCGGGCAGTGTGGGTTGTTCTGGCAGGCCCTGGCGAAGATTCGCAGCTGGCCCCAGTTGCGTCCGCCTTCGGGATGCCGGAACACTGGAGCCACTGAAGGTGAAGATGTCTCCTCACACAAGGAGCAGTTGGTGCCGTGGCTGATACCTGCATGCCCTGCATGCCGTCTGCAAGAAAAGAGCCTCAGCAGAGCAGCGCCAAGGATCTCCAGGCAAGAGCCCTCAGAGAGGGCCTCTTGGACATGGCCGGCCTCAAGGCCGCCCGCCGGGTGGTACGGCCTCTCTTCGCTCCTCTTCGCTCCTCTCCGCAGTCTCCGCGCAGGTGGCGGGGCCGAGGCAGGAGGAGCAGACGCGGAGGCTCCTTGGCGAGCTGCAGGGTTCCCAGCAGGGGGTTCGCCGCAGCTTTGCCGCGGTGCGGTGCCGTGAGCCGCCGCATCTCTCCGAGGCGTGAGGAGCTCTCCATGCAGACCCAGGGCGTAAAGGCCATTTGGCTTGGCTGAGAAGCCGCCTGTGGCATCCGTCAACCCACGAGAGGCCGCCTGCGAGACCGTGGCGCAGGAGTTTGCTGCAAGAGCTGCAGAGGACGGCTCTCAGCAACACCGCAGGCATGGTCCGTCCTCATGACGATGTCACAGGACTGTGCAGCCTCGAAGCAGCATGCCGAAGCGCTTTGTGACCAGCATCTTGGATGGCACAGATCGCACCGACGAGAAGCGGACTCGAGTTGTTTCGCAGGTTGAGGCAGCAGGTGGAGAGGTCGCAGGACGGGGCAGGGAGTAGCAAGGGGGCGTAGGTTTCCATAGGTTGTCCTTCCTCGTTTCTTCAACTTGCTCCTGACGTCGGGCCAGCTATACTTTCAACGGGTGCCATGGGTGGAAAGGCTTGTCAGGTCTGTCCGGAGGGTGCTCTCGTGAGTCTGGTGTGGGACAAGTCAGGGGTAGGAACAAGTGCTGGAAATGTTGCCTTCTACCCCCAATACAGTTACACTACTAGTATCATGTACCAGAGAACCCTATTGAAATTATCAAGGCCTCTATGCCAGGCTGTAGGGCAGGGTTTTTGTAGGCTGTTCGGTCGCTTCTCGCGGTCTTACCGGCCTGGTTGTTTGCAAGAGTTGTCGGTGGCTCAGGGGGGTGTAGGCAGAAGCCGTCATTGTGGAGCTGAAACCCAAGCTGTAAACAAACGCTGAACCCTCAAACCGCAATGAATCTTAAAAGTAAAAGCAATTGTAAAACTTTTGTAGCAAGTGTATAAGCTTGCATTAGCCTCCGGCAGTCAGGCCTATAAGAACCATGAGCCCCCAGCTCTCACGAGTTTAGGATTTAGGTGGGCTTCTCCGGGGCTTTTGATGAGTGTCGAGCCAGCTCATAGAACGTGCAATTCTCATCCAATGTCTCTACAGGAACCAACCGAAGAAGCAGGTCTTTCGAAGTCCTTTCAGTTAAGATCTTTCCTCGGGGCGGCCCGGTTTGTGCGGTGGTCTTTGCAGGAGGTTGAGGTCAAGAAGCTGGAGCAGCTGGTGCAGGCCCGGACCCATCGAGCCCTGACCGAGCCCACCAAGTTCACAGACCCTGTGTACGCGCAGGCCGCGCAGAGGCAGGTCGATGTTCTTGATGCGCGGCTTCAGCAGCAGCAGCGCCCCGAGTCTGCCCTCGGAGCATAGTTGTAGCTCGCTGCAGAGCTGAGGCCCAACCCTGCCGAAGCGCTTCAAGCGCAGCAGCTTGCAGTTTGCAAGCTCAGCTTCTTCGGGGGAAGCAGGGGCTCATGTCATGAGCAATTGGCAACGACAGTTACGCCAAAGGATTTATAGGGGTTCGCATCTTGCATGATGCGAACCCACTCAGACCAAGTTGTTGCCGCTTTTCCTCGAGGGCCACGTCAGTTCTTGCGAAGCCAACATTCAGAATGTGATGTCGGGCCTCCTCAAGACACAAGTGTAGCCAGCGAAGAAGACTCGTGGCAGCGATGTGAATCGTGGTGTGCAAATCTCGGCACATGCCCACAACTTCTGGGTCCCCTGCATCTTTTGTGCGAGCGAGGCGCAGCATGCTGCATTGGCTGACAGCCTTGCAGGTTGGGGGGAGTTGAGGGCTGACGGGTGATGACAGAGTTGTTTTATGTTGTTTTTTTTTGTTGGTTGGTTTTGAGGGCCTGTGTTTTTTTCTTACACACACAGGCGAGGTGCGGACTGCCGCTTCGGCCTTGGCGGAGACGCGGAGTGATACGCTGCTGTGCTGCATGCCAGCCATCCCGGCCTGAGGTCCTTCGGGCACAGGAGTCGGCCGCTTCAGCTGCTTCGCATGCCTGGAACTCTGTGGTGGCAGTTCCTTCTCATGGCTGTCAGCAGATGCGTTCCACGTTGGCGAGACCTTGCCGTGACTCCAGGCGACATCTGCAGAAAGCCAGGCAGCCGTCGCCCAGAGTGCTGTAGAAGCTGTGGCCACAGCGGCATCTCGGCTTGCAGCAGTGTTTGGAAGGAGCTCCCTCCACATGTTGGCATCCTCTCGGAAATATGCATGGAGGTTGCAGCTGCTGAGAATCACGCTCGTGACGCGCAGAAGTCAGCTGAAGCCGGGTCACGAAGCGCCGCATGATTGCAGCGAGGAATTCCAAAAGTGATCTGCGAAGCTGCATGCGCCGCATGCATGTGCCTTCTCGAACCGACGAGGTTGAAACAGCTGAGACGCACGCCTCTGCAGCCCGGAATGCCCTGCTGGCTGTGCAAACCAACGCACGGAGCTCGGCGCCCACCGTAGACGGCGGCGTAGTGAACGTTTGATGTAATAGTACAAGCCAAGTTTTTCTCCTCTTCGCTGTGTCGCTGAGGCGGAGCTCGTGCGGGAGAAGAGCGCCGGGGTTGAGCAACACTCGGCCTCCGTGCGCGGCTCGGGCGAGGGTGCTTTCAAGAGCGCTCGGGGTGCTATTTCTGCGCTTTCTCCTCAGCTCACAGAATAAAGCACATCTCCGGGTGAAGCTGGACAGCTAAGAGCAATTTGTGGGTGAACCTCACATGGTGCAGCCAGATCCACCTCGACAAGAGGGCACCAGATCCAGGCGTTCACACATGAAGACATGCCGTTTGGATCGAGCGTTGCTCACTGGTCCCAGATGGCGGGGTTTGTCTGTGGAACCGCGATCCTTGTCATCGCTGCTTTGTTTTGCGTATGCAGCACCCGATCACCAATAGAAGTCACATTCCATGCCTTGCCGGCTTGGCAGTGTCTGGGCTGTGTAGGCACGTGATCGTTCATCTCATAGAATTCCTTGATGAGATACAGCGGTAGGAGCGTGGGGGTTTGCCAGCGTAGCAGGTGATGGGTGATGGCTGTTCGTTTCTCCCGCACGATGTTCCTGATGACGACGATGCGATGTGCTGATTGACAAAGGGGCCGGAACGAGTAAAGAGTAAAGGGATGTAGAACCTTTAAAGGAGAACTTGAGAGCTTGTGGAGGCCTTGAGGTTCTCATCAGTCCCTGCCTGGTCGGACAGCTTCTGCGGTTTCAGAAACTGAGGTGCAAGGCATGGCGGAGGCCATGGCAGAACAGGTGCGTGTGCTCAGTCAGGGGTTTGCTTTGCTTCTTTACTCTGGGGGACGGTTGCGCTCCTGATTCTCTTCCAGGCTTCTGCGCTGCAAGCGACGTCATCTGCGGTCGGGGGTCCGAGCTCTGCCTCAGTGGGAGCTCGGCTTTGGAAGACCGGTCGAGTGGCATCATTGCTGCGTGAAGCAACACTTCCTTTTGTGTACCTGCTTCGGTTCACGGCGTTCGCGATCCCGGTTGAAGAATTTGTGGATGTTTGACGCAAGGTCGGGGCCGCGAGCGAGCGTGCGACGGCAGCGTTATCATCGGAGGCACTTCTCTGACTCGCTGACCTCCAAACCACGGAGAACTACGGAAGGCAGAGCGTCAGCTGGCCATGATGTCGACCAGCTTCACCAGCGCCGAGGAGCGGAGAATACGCAAAAATGGTATTTAGTTTTTGATAGACAACGCCTTTGGGCACGAGGAGAAGCTGCAGCTTCAACTCCAGCAGGCCGTCGCAAAGCTCGACGAGGTCTTCAGCGGACATCAAAACTGAAAGCAGACACACCGGTCTCACGCAGTACCCTGACGTCCCCTTTTCCGCAGCTTCTTTGCTCTAATCCGAAAGTGCTTCCATGCGAGGTGCGCTGCCTCGCTCCTGCTGTAACGCCAGCTGTTTTGTAGGCAATGCCCTCGTGGGCCATTTGGCGGTGGCCGTGCCTTGGATTGGCAGCTGCGACGGCGAGTGAAAGCGCCGAGTCCTTCGAGGACTTCGTCCAGCGATTTCAGCGCAGCAGCTCGGCCTAAAGTGACAAATACTGTACGTGCAACTTTTGTGCTCGTTTGCCTGCGTCGCAGTGCCTTCGCGAGGCTACGAACCCGGCTCTCGAGAATTCGAGGAGAGGCATAGGATCTTCCAGGCACGGGCAGAGGAGGCTCGTCTCGGCACTTTTTGAAACGTCCGCACATCGCTACAGCCCTGGATGTAGCTAGGATGCTCATTGCGCTGGTAGATGCTTCTGTCTGCTCACGTGGGAAGGTGCAGGCGCTGAATCGCCGCCCCTCGCGTCGCTGGACTGCGGGCCTCGGGCCCCTGGCAGCGACTCGTCACTTCGAAAATGGGGGACCCTGGAGTGGACACGGGACACGGCAGAGCTCTCTCGGCTCAGTGAGGACTATCGAGACGAGGAGCTGCAGGCGCTGCGCGGCTGGCGTGGCACAGCTGGCACGGCTGGCTCCCAAGCAGACGACCCCAGTCTGGTGCAGGCCGGACCGGACCTGAGCCACGGAGGGCCATGGGCAGCCAGAGCCACGGGATGCAGGTTTTCTTTTGTTGTCTCGAGATCTTAGGTGGCGAGAGGCATTTTGCTTCTCGCAGAGAGTCGCTAGGGTAGCCATGGAGGACTCCTCGAATCCAGTGTCGCTGGACGTGCTAGAGAGGCCGGTGGGTGCGGAGGCAGTGGCAGCGACGCAGCTGGACCTTGCTACGCAGCTGGACCCTGCGACGCCTCCCGAGGAAGCCCTGACCGCAACTCTGAGGGAGGAGACACCTGCAGCCACCCCGGCCAAGAAGCGGAGGAAGGCCGACGAGGCCCTGCTGTCTCCAACAAAGACGTCACCGGCACCCTCAGCCTCGTCGACTTTCACGGCGGCCAAGGAGGACCCCTACTTCGCTGCCTCGCCTAGTGACCTAGTGTGTCAGTAAAGAGCCCCACGGAGCTCGCCGACGAGGTGCTCTCGAGAAGGCGCTTCGAGAGCACTTAGGCAGGAAGGCTCCTCTGTCAAAGACTCTGGATCGTGCCGCAGACCCAGAAGCCCTTCCAGCGTCACTGGAAGACGTGGAGATCGGACGGAAGGTCACCGGCTTTCCAGACGAGATCCAGAGGAGGCTCGTGTCGCTCTACGTGATGCAACTGCAGCCAGGGCTCCGGCAGACGGAAGGTGGGGATGGCTTCCGGAACCCAGTCATGGAGCGGCTGGTGCAAGGCATCATGGAGAGCTAACGCGCCGGAAGGCTTTGTTCAGAAGTCGCTTGGGTGTCCGTGGGCGAGTGGGCACGCCGCACTCAGCTCACGATGCCTAGAACAGTGGGTGCTCGTCGAGGAGAAGCTGCACCAGCTCGCCCACTCGGTCGAAGACGCCTGGCATCTTGCGGCAGAGCCACGCACTGATCTCTGTGCGAAAGCAGTTCAGCACGCAGTGGCTGCAGGGAGCGGTGGTGCCTCGACCCCAGGGAGCGGTGGTGCCTCGACCCCAAGGAGCAGAGCAAGGCGACGACGAGGCAGTACTTCCGGAGGGCGGCGGCGAGGTGGCCCAGCGGGACTGGACCAAATGGACACGCATCCATAAGGCTGGAAGGCTCGCCCATTCCGGACATCCAAGCCTTCCATCGCCTAGGCATCTTTAGGGAAGGGCCTTTCTTGGAAGCCCTTCCCGTGATGTCAGATCTGGATGGCTGCTGGCACTATCATTGGAGGACGCCCGAGACAGTCTTCCGCGTCTCCTTCTACCAAGAGGTCAAGAACTGTCGTGAAGCTCCGGCCATCACAGCCACTCGCAGCCACTTCGTGCTGAACTGCTTTCGCACAGAGATCAATGCGTGGCTCTGCCGCAAGATGCCAGGTGTCTTCGACCGAGTGGGCGAGCTAGTGCAGCTTCTCCTCGACGAGCTCCCGCTGCAGCACCTGGCAAGCAGAACGGCCGCGGCAGACAGCACCCTCGGTGTCGTGCATGTTCTGCACATGACGAAGTACATCAAGATCGGTGCAAGCAGCCTCGAGCTTCATCCACGGCGACGCCACCAGGCTCTGCTTCAGCGACTGCAGACCTACAAGCGAGGCTTGATGGACCAGGAGTGCCGCCTCGAATATCTTCCGGTCATGGTGGTCACTCGCTCGGCCGCCCAAGCGCTTCTACTCGAAGGTTTCATGCACCGCTATATGAGACACTTTGAACCTCAAACCGTCGTCTCGAGCTCTGTCTCCAACTCCGTTGAGCTGTACCGCCCCGAGGCGCGAGATGTCATCCTGCAGCAGCTCCGCTATCGGTCGAAGCGCTCGGCACGGCAGCTGAGGATTTGGATGGCGTGGTTCGACGAGCAGCACGGACGGCGAGTCGACAGCATCACCGAGGAGGACCATCCGCAGGAGGCCCACAGCCTCGACCTCTGAGGTTTTTCCCCCCGTGCCGGTCCTCAAGGGACATCTCGGCAGGGACTCCAAGCACTTGCAGCCCGCAGAGCTGTCGAATTCGAGCAACCTCGACCACGATGCATGAGGATAAAAAAAGGACCGCGCCACAAGCACTGGTGCTTTAGTTTTGCCACGCATGGCGTGCCATGGCCACAGTGATGCGCCGCTGTGCCTTTGGCACAGGTGCACTCGCTGCCGGAGCAGTTCAACTGGACCTCGCTGGCTGCTCTGCGCGAAGTGGCGAGCCAAGAGCCCCGGCTGCAAGCTGCGCAAGCATCTGCAAGCATCTGCAAACAAAGAGCGTGGACAGCAGTCAGGGCGGCTGCGGCTCGTGTTGGGCCGTGACGAGTGCCGTTGTCCTCACGGCTCACGCGGAGATCAGCGGCCGGCCGCGGAGCTTCGCAGCTCAGGCCTTCGCGGCAGCCGCGGCTGCATTTGCAAAGCTGTGCGCTTGCGGTTTCCGCGGATGTAGCGGGCGCGCCTTCTTGGCCCCCTGGCCCCTGGCAGGAGCTTGTGGATTGTGTCCCGAATCCGAAGCACTGCGGTGGAAAGGGCGGCTGTACAGGGGCCACAGTAGAACTGGCGATGAGTTATGTACTTCGGCTGCGCACAGAAATCTTCTTTTAGCGACTGTCTCTTTTTGTGGGATATTTTCAAGGCCATGCACGTGGGCCTTCGCAAAGAGAGCGAAATGCCTTACAAAGCCAAAAGCGGCGAGTGCGGGTTGCAGAGCTTGCAACCTCCGAGTGCCCTCCAGATGCTTGCACGCAAGATCGCGCAAGTTCTGTAGCACCGCTTGGTGCGGCATTGCAGCATGTTCCTACGGTTCAGAGCAATCGATTAAGGACAGCCGCAGCCTTCAACCAGGACATGGCTCACATGGAACAGACTTCTCGAACATGCGAAGCACTGGAAGATTCGTTGCGTGTTTGTGCCTGCAGGACAGTGGGCACGAGGCGCTCGACGTGAAGGATCAGTACCGTGCACAGGTTGAAGAGGACTTAGGTGCCCTTGCGTACCTGCATGAGCCGCTCGGATGTCAATGGAGGCGGTGTGTCTGCAACTGCTGGGACATGAGACTCCGGGCTAACACCATGCAACTCCAAACGGGTCTAGTGAGTCTAGTACATGTGTGGCTTCCATATGCTTCGGTCTCCGAGGCATACGGACCTGCAGGTCCCGCGCGTGCACCGCGCCGCGGCGGACTCCGCCGGGCTTGTCTTCGGCCTGCAGGGATGGGAGAAGCTGCCACCCAACCGCCAGGAGCACAGTTGCATGCGCTTTTTCCCAATCCTCATTCCTCCTCGCCTCCGTGCCCCTCTGTAGTCGCATTAGGTCAAGAGCCTCTCCTGCGAGCCCTCTACGAGCGGGGGCCCGTCGGCGTTTCGGTCGCTGCGACGAACTGGCAACCTGTCTCACTTTTGGCTCTGACCACAGAGGGAAGCAGCGACTGGGGCGCTGAAGCCCAAGACAGCTCCCGAGGCATCTCTATGCTTCTGGAGTTTTTGATCATTGCGCGAAGGACCGACCGGCTTAGGGCCCTGAAGGCGACGGTCCCTGTCTTGTCCTGGAGGACTCAGTCATTGATCATGCCGTGACGCTGATTGGGTACGGCAAGGATTCCAAGTCCGGAGATCTCTTCTATTTGATTCAGAACTCGTGGGGCAACAACTGGGGTGAGGCCAGGAATGCGCAATTCGTGGCATCTGCAAGGTAGGCTGGACCTCGGCTTTAGCCGATTGATGCAGGGCGGCCGCATTCGCATTCTGCGCAGTGATGCAGACGATTCACAGCAATGCGGTTGGGACCGGCAGCCTGAAAAGGGACGCTCGGCAAACATGCCGCATCGAAAAAGCAGCCGTCAGACTCGTTCTCCATCCCAGGCACTGCTTGCACTGGCGACCCTGCACAAGTTCGGGTATGTGGTGGCTCGGCTCTGCTTGGGTCTGTGTCTTGACGGACGTTTCAAGCGAAGCTGTCGGTTGCCATTGCACTGAAGGCATGTGTGGCATCTTGTATGACAGTGTTGTTCCCCACTTCGGGACTGTGCAGTGACCCTTTGCTCAGCCAGACCGTCGTTTCATGTTGCCAGAGCCTGATAGAAGCGTGGCTTTGACTGCATCTGACTGTACATAGCTCTGAAAATCTGCCTCCTGGGCAAGCTTGTAGAATGAAGTTCGCTTTGTCAGAACATGAAGGCACGTATTCGCCAGTGTTTCTCACATGGTCTCCATCAGGGTGCCTTCGGAAAAGCGGCCGCTGTTGTTTGCTGCGCGACGGTTCAGATGTAGGGCACTATGTCACTATGTAGCCTGCATCTTGCAGGTCTCTGAAAGATGCGCGACCCAGTCGGCAGCGGACGCGACTGAGTCGTCCAAGCTGTTTGGTCCCGAGTGCTCGAGGATCATAGAAGACCACGATTGCGCGTTGTCTGCTGCGCCAAGGAAGGAAGAGCTTGAAGTTCAGCTGCAGGAGATGTTTTTGCAGGGACAGTGGGACTAGTGGGAAGGCTGGAATCTGCATAATCTGCAGACTTTCACCACGCACTGAGGCAGCACTGGCATCAAGATTCAGGCTCCTTGATTCATCGCCAAGGATTGATCGTCCTGCATGGCACTGCGCTGCGTTCTGAGAGCATGTGGCATCCTGGGCTGCGGGCTAAACGGCGAGACTCGCCGGCTGGTTCTTGCCATAGCTGCCGAGGCTACCTTGCAGGAAGAATCCGAAACCTCCGAGGGCTTGGAACCACCAGCACCGTCCGCTTTCGATTGGCTACCCTCTGTATGGAAAGCTTGGGGTCACGCGAAGGGCGGGCTGTGCACCCAAGCATTTCTTGCGGTATTGCTCGCGGCTGGCCGCTGGCAATCCCTGTCCTTGCAACAGCTACGGCTCCGAATGCAGGCTGCTCTCCAGCGGTCCGGTCTTGAAGCCGCCGTGACATTGCGATGCTCCCGGGAGCTCCAAAGCTGCAGCCTTGACCAGGCCTTGTCATCAGACAGCCCGGCAGCGCCGGCACGTGCTCTGCTTATCGGGATCTGCTACAACGACGATGAGGAGCTGAGGCTCGAGGGCTCCTGGAATGATGTTCAGGACATGCGATCCTGGTTGCTTCGAGAAGGTATTGTCAGGGAAGAAGATCTGCGGGTTCTGAGCGACAGTTCCGGCGACATGACAATGATGCCTTCGCGAAGCAACATTCTGACTCACTTGGAGTGGCTCCTCTGTGGCGAAAACAGATGCTCCGAAAGCGCAGCTCGTGGCTGTTGCTCGGGTGAGCTACCGGACCGCCTAGCAGACCTACAGCTCTTTTTATTGTTTGCTGGTCACGGCGACCACGCTGAGCTGCTGCCGTCTGACTGGCGCAAAGCGGGTCCGATTAGGGAGCGAGAGGTCTCGGTGCTCTTGGATGATCTACTACCCGAAGGGGCAAGGCTGGTATGCATTTTTGATTGCTGCGACTCCTCCCAGATGCTGAGCTCACTGCTGAGGTATCGTGCTTAATGCCAGTGGCAAAGACTCCCAGCAAGTTTCTCAGCTCAGCAACTTGGACCGCCGGCCGCACTCTCTCCGTTTGGACGTGCGCCGTCGAAACGTTGCACTTCGTCTAGGGAGGAAGAGGTCAACCGTGAAATGGCAGACCGGAAGCTGTGCTGGTTCTTGAAGAAGCCGTTTCTTGGCCGGCTTGGTGGTGAAACCTGCTTCGCATCTTTCATCTTCAAGATGGACCCCTGTACTACTTGCGCATCCCATGGACACAGCGTTGTCCCAAACATTTGTTGAAGCTCAACTCGGGTCAAAGCCAAGGATGAAACTCTTTGTTGACTTGCCGCGTGTTCCTCCCTTGCTAAGCAGCGCGTCACGCTTGCGGAGAAAAGTTTTCATCTCCAGCTTCGGCTTCCCAATGGCGTTGCCCTTCCTCGTTAAAGGGCTTCTTGAAGGCACTTCCCGGCAGGTAGACACCTGCTTCGCAGTGGTGTGATGCCAAGGAGATAAGCTCCCAACCCGGAGACCCGCAAATGCGGAACCTTGCCGACAAAGCCTTGCCCTGGCTTTTGACAGGACCGGCTGGGCCAGACGCGGTCTGACCTCGCCGAATGTGCCCAGCTCACCCAGGTCGTCTCAGAACGCCTCGAGGCCGAAGCGCGCGAAGCGCCCACCGTCGAGTGTCGCGTGCCCTTTGCAGGCCGTGGAGGCCCAGCTCCGTGCCGAGCTGGCGAAGCTGATGGTTTTGGGGCAGCAGACGGCCGTGCGCATGGAGGCGACCGAAAGCTGTCACAGAGCGTATTGCTCTCTTTCTTCGCTTCACCCGCGACGCAGGAGGTCTGCACGGCGGTGCAGGAGGCAAGAGAGTGCCAGGGAAAGGCAAGGGAAAGGAAGGGCTGGAACCGCACTTCGCGGCGCAGGCGACGGCTGGTTCCGGAGCCTTGAGCGGGAGCGACTCCACCAAGGCCGGTACTTTCGATTCCCCAAGAGCTGCCCCGGTCTTTATTGTGTCAAACTCTGCAGGTGCACCTGGAGGCAGACGGGCGGCTGTCGTGCGATTCGTAGAGTCTCTTGCTGTGGTCATGCCTGAGTCAGTCGTGCATGTGGGTATTCAGGGATCTCAGGGAATGCCATAGAGACTAGACTAGACTTCACCACGCTGCATTTTTTATCGACTGTGAGGTGGGTAGGAGCCGTGGTCAAGGTCTTCTTATTGGCTAAGACCAAGATCTTGATGCTCTGAGTGGGCAGTCGCCTCTTGTAAGTTGGCCCGTTTGCCCTGTCGGTGACGTTGCGCCCTCTTGCGGCTGTGCGACTTCATCCGGGTTGAAGCCTTGTGCAGGAGATGATCAACACCGCGCTCGAACGGACTGCTTTTCATAATGTGGAACAGAGTCTCTGTGTCTCTCTCTCTCTCTCTGAGTGTCTCTCGCTGTCTCTCTCTCTCTCTCTCAGTGTGAATCTCTTTCTGGGTTTGTTTGTGTATATAGAGACATGCACGCATGCGTCATGGTCATTCCATGGCTGGTAACGGGAGCTACATAGTGGCACTGTGAGGACCGAACACCTGGAGCAAAGCTTCATTGCGGCCTCGAGTGGGCCGGCAGCTGGGCCGTGTTCTCAGACCAGCGGCAGCGCCCAAACGTCCTTCCGACACTCAGAGCCCCAATCCAGCTTGCATGAAGTCTGTCTGCACCTGCCTTTTCTTGTCGCCGCGGGCAGTGGAGGCGGCGCTTGTGGGCGGGTGGAGTATTTTCCTGGGATTAGGGAACGACCACGCTGTGGCCACAAACGACGTGGGAAATGAGGGCCGGACCAGACCATCCAGTTCCATGAAAGCGGAACCATGCGGTGTGCGCGGGATACCAGTATACTGCACACACAGCCGCTCAAAAATCAATCAGTTCCCAGTGTAGCAGAATGAACCGGCAGAGCTGAGCTTGTACTGTTGCTTGCCTGGGCCGACCACGGAAGTATCAATGGAGCTGCTGCTTGCGTTGTTTGTCTTCTGCCATTCCCGTCTGAGCATGTCAGAATGACCATGTCTTTTTCGCCACCGACCGAATCCCCACTTCCCTCTGTGTGCTGTTTTTCCTGAAACCTCGACTTGGCAGGCTGGCGGAGCAGGCCGACTTGTCACGTTCTCGTGAGCCGTCGGCGTCTGGGGTGTTCTTATGATTTTCAGGTGAGCAAATGCCGACAAGACCTGCAGGCAGATGCGGGCCGAGACGTGTGTTGAGTTGTGATGTCATCCCTGCAGCAGTCGCGAGTCGCGCGAGAGGCGCAGATCGAAGATCTGAGAAACCGGAGCACCAGCTGCGAGACCAGGCCCGGAGCTCCCGGGCCCCGGCCCCGGGCCTCGAGGGAAGCGACTTTCGCGCCCTGGCTCTGTGAGGCTCTTGCAGGAGCTCGAGCGGGTCTCAGAGGCCGGGCGGCGTAAATTTCGCCTCTGCCTCTCTGCTGTAGAGGACTCGTTCAGGGCTCCGTTTCTGCAGCTTCCTTCTCAAAACAAGCCTGATAATTAAGAATTCTTCACTGTCTCCAGAGCACATGCATGCTCCGACATGTTCAACTCGGACATCTTCGCACTTGTCCCTCTTCAGTTTCCAGGCCTTCCAGCCACAACCCGAATCGATGCTCGGGCACACGAGTGCACGCCAAGAATCGAGGACATCAATCAGGCCATCACCGAATGCAGGAGCAGAAGTGCGTGGCAAAGGGCCATATCCGTTCTGCACGACACGAAACCGAGTGTGCGGCCAACCATCATCACCTACAATGCAGTCATCAGCGCGTGTGAGAAGGCAGCACAGTGGTTGCCTATCCCTCACTTGTTGGAGGACGCCAAACTTCAAAATCTGCGACCGAGCGTCGTGACGTACAACACCATCATTTCTGCAACTCGAACATCTGGCCGATGGGAGCTAGTCCTCGGCTTTATGCAAGAGATGCTATGGAATTCCATACCCTGGGACGTCATCACATACAATTCAGGCATCAACGCCCTTGGGCACTGTTACTGTTGGTCGATGGCTCTGTCATTGTTGCATGATGCTGAAGGTGAAGACTTTGCGACGAACACTATTACGTACAACGCATCGATGTCTGCTTGCGCAAGGGCTGGCCAATGGCAGCAAGTTCTGTGCATTCTGAGGGATGCGCAACTCCGCAGGATTCAGAGCGATATCGTGTCATACAACACTGCGATTAGCACGTGTGACAAATCGGGCCACTGGCAACAAGCTCTGTGTTTGCTAGAAGAAATCTGCTCTCGTCATGTGCAGCCCGATGCCGTCACCTTCAATGCAGTTATTAGCGCATGCAGTGAGAGCTGGGTCACAGCCCTGCACATGCTTCGCCAGATAGCTCGCGTCTATGTCCAGCCAACCCTCGTCTCTTACAACTCTGCCATCGCTGCATGCAAGACTGAGGGTCGATGGGAGCTAGCTACAGCTCTGCTAGAGGAAGCAGTCGCGCAAGAAATGCGAGCAAATGCCATCACCTACTCGGCCGTCATCTCTGCATGTGAAGTAGATGAGCAGTGGGAAACTGCCCTGTGTCTTCTGCAAGCGATGGAGGAACTCAGCGTCGTTGCACACTGCGCCGCCATCTGTGTCTGTGGCCGTTCTGGTCAGTGGCAGCATGCACTTTCCTTGTTTACCGACATCGGAACAGAGACCATGACACCAACAACGTTTGCTGTCAACGTAGCGATCACTGCGCTGGGTGAGAGTGGCCAGTGGCAAGGGGCTCTTCAGCTAGTCCGCGAGGCTCTTGAGGGCTACGTGAGACTGGATTCCATTAGTTACAGTTCGGCATTGTCTGTGTGCGGAGACTGTGGAGCATGGCGCCAAGCTGTGGGACTCTGCTCGGATTCTCAGACAAGGCGGTTGAATTTGAACCTCGGCACGTACAACACAGCTATCGGTGCTTTCCGCAGTGCAGAAAGCTGGCCGATGGCGCTACTCCTGCACGGAGAAGTCTGTGAGCAGCTCGGCCCGGTGCAGACTTTTACGAACTCCCTCATTAGTGCATGTGGCGAAGCTGGTGCATGGGCCTCTGCCATAGAGGCTTTTGAAGCAGAGGAGGTCGATGAAGTCTCCTGCATTGCAGCATTAAGCGCCTGCCGAAAAGCCGACGAGTGGCAGCAGGCAGTGTGGCTGCTACATCGCAGCCGTGAACGAAGAATGCAGATGGACCTGACATGCTTCAATCTCGTCATCAGCACATGTGCAGCTCAGCACTGGGAGATGTCTCTAGCTTCTCTAGACGAGCTGCATGCCTCCCAACCGTTCTCGAACATTTTCAGCTGGGGCCCTGTTGTCAGTGCAGCTGCTGCATCGTCGTCCTGGCCTGAAGCTTTGCAACTGCTTGATGGGCAGTTGGATGCTGGCAATCCTACGGCCGACAAGGCATGTGGCAAAGGCTGGCAGGAGACAGAAGTTGCAGAGAAAATGAGTTTCACTTCTGTTGCCCTGTGCAGCGCTCTCGAAGATGCTTGCCTGTGGCGACAAAGCCTGCGATTTTTGGGCTACGTGGGTGCCCAGCGCTTCTCACCCACTTCGTTTCTGTATATGAGCTCCGTGACAGCGTGCTTGGCTATGTCGGGCAGGCAGCAGGCACTAGAGCTGTTTCGCCAAATGCGCTGGGCACGCCTTTACCCCAGCGAGGAAGAGTACAAGAGCTCCATGCGTCGTCTTCTTGCTAAAAAAAACGAGTGCATCTCGCAGCCAAGGCCAGCCAATCTTTTCTTCCCCTGAAATTACGGGGCTCCTGTTAACTTGAAAGGGCATATTTCGAAGTTGTTGTTTTTCAGGGTCCGCGCTTGACTCCCCTTGTCTCTCTTGATGCATGCGGGGGCGGGTGGTGCAATCTCGGAGCGACGACTTCGCACACCCCTTTGAGCTGTCATCCGGGTTTCGGGTGAGGCAGGTCGTGATGTTGTGTAGTTAGTGTAGTTGTGATGTAGTTCTTTCCCAGGTGATGCGCTTGGCTCCTGGCCGCGATGAGGCAAGGCTGCGCAAGATTGCGCAAGGCCCCGGACAAACCGTTGCGAGGCAGAGCTGAAGCCGCTGGAGCCATCCAAGGCCTTTGCATCTTTGCGCTCAAGGGTGTGAGAGTCGTGTCCATCTGAAACTCAGGTGAGGTCGGTGCCGGCAGCGTTGCGTGGCATGGTGCGCCGCGCTGCTGTTGCGACACTTGTGCTCGCTTCATGTGACTATTGTCGTCGCAGTGTTTTAGCATCGTGACTGCAGAATCGGCTTTGGTCTTTAGCCTGCAACAGATGGTTTTTCCGAGCACAGTAGCCACTGCTCAGCCAGCTGTTATGCGGGTTTATGCTTCCAGTTCGCAGGTGCTTTCTTGTTTGCCTTTGCCGTGGACGGCTTAGCACTGGGTGCTCAGCATGTACAACTTGGGGGAAAGTCATGTGCCTTGGTCTCTGAGGGCCCATGCTGGTCGCAGAAAAGCGCTGGTCATTGGCTGCAGCTATTTCGAGTCGCGGTATGCTCAGAGACTTTGGAAGCGTTCAGCAGTTCAGCGGGATCCGTGCGCGAATATCTGGAATCGAGGAACACACCACTGAAGGGAGCCATCAACGATGCATGGAATGCCAGCGGCTCAGCTGCTTGACTTGCTGCGTTACGAAGCTCCGGGTCACTGTCCCGTGCCGTCTCGTGTCGCTGAACACGACGACAGGTTCTGAGTCTCCTTAGACACACACTGCAGATCTCGGAGAGTCAGGTCACAGCTTCAGGAAGCTTTGGTAGTTGCCGGAATCTGGAGACCTGGAGACATCCTGCAGGTCCGCTTCATCGTTGATGGCACTCGCAGTTGTCCAATGCCTCCGCAGCGGCGGCCAACTGCTGCCACGATCGCAGAAGGCAAGCGCCTGTGGCTACCGGACATATTTTCCTGAACCATGCGTCCGATTGAGGGACACGCTTTCAGCTGACAGGCTTGCAGTGGCTCGCAGCTGACACTCTACCCGGCGATGAGGTCTTCCTCTACTTTGCAGGCGAGTCCTGCTCTGCGAGTTGATGAGCGCGGCAGAACGCAGCCCAGTCCATGCGACAGGCTATGGGGCGCTGCTGCCACACGGTGCGGCTCGTGGTCATAAACGGAGAGCAGTCCCAGCTGCAAAGCAGTGAAAGGTGTGGGAAGCTTCGAAGCGTGTCTCGTTCCCATTGACTACGCTGCCTGGTGCTCGGAGGGGTGCCCGGAAGGGGGTGCCCGGAAAGGGTGCCCGTAGGGGTGCCTGGCAGTGCCGAGCCAGCGTCAGCTCGGCATTTTTGATGCTGAGGCTCTGAAAAGTGGAGGTGGCGATAGCACCGGTGGATACAGGTTCAGCTCTTAGCTTGGTACATGGCTCTTGATGGGGACTGGTCTGGCCTTCATGCAGGTTAGTGCCGCTGACGGAAGTCTCACAAGCTCTGTCCAAGCTTCCGGCCGGATGCACCACACTTGGCTGTTCTCGGGTTTGAGCCACGCTGGCTCGTTTGGAATGGTCATCTCGCGAGGTAAGGCAACCGTTGTCCTTGACTGCTGCCACTCCTCGCTGCCGGGCGTAGGTTCGACAAACTGCCCATGGCTTCAGCCTTCTTCCACCTCGTCTCGTGTCAGGATCGAAGCCTCAGCCCGCCATGTTCCAGTGGGTCCGCTTCCGCTTCCCTCTGCGCTCTGCGACTCTGAGCGGACTCGGATCCTGACTTGCGGCCGTGGCTTTTGGAGGCGCAGATGCAACCGGCAGCCTTTGCGGGCATGGATCAGGCCCTGAGAGATTCTGCTTCTCGTCCAAGAGAGAGCAGAGCCCCCGAGCCCGCAGATGGCCGATGCGCGCGCGCGGCGCATGGACGCCCTGGCGGCGGTTGTCCTCTGAGCTTCAGAGCGCAGGGCCGCAGGGCAGCGAGCTGGAAGGCGCAGCCGCTTAATTCGTCTCGCCTCGGCACGGCAGGTCCTGCCGAGCATTCCCCTCCAGGCCCCTCAAGCCATCGAGGCGGAGAGCAGGGCTGGGGCTGGGACGACCGGCGGGCCGGGCTTGGGCTTCGCCACATGGCTTCCTTGCAGGTGCCTGCGATCGAGTGCTCACTGACCTGCTACTCCGCCTGCTACCAGGCCCCAAGCTTTTCGCCTCCGAAGCCCTCATGCCGTGTCGCGTTCAGGCTCAGTGGTGTGGGGAGCTGCCGATCGAGGGCGTCGTTCAAGGGGTGCCCTGGCGGGAGACGGCTTTGAGCCGTCAACAGCTGTGCCGCCCTCCGGTAGGCCTTCACTTGGGCCTGGGTCAAGGCGCAAAGGGCCGCGAAGGGCCAGCAGCCGGGAAGTTCGACCCTGCGGCCCTGCGCATCGAGGCCATGGTGGCGGGGAACTGCGAAGGCTCCGTAAGCCAAGTCAAGGCATCGCTCCAGGCCGGCCGAAGGGAACCGCTGTTCCAGGTTTTTGCTGCCGAGCGCCGAGCCTGAGAGATCCATCCTACATACTGCGCAATGAGGCGAGCATTGGTGATTTGCAGCGCCGTTGCAGATGGCTGGACTGGGCACAATGTGTGGGCAACCCAGAAGTTTGTTAGGTAATGTTTCCAGACGTCCCGAAGGATCAGACACCTCTTGTCCAGATGTCGAAGGCCATGGAGCAGCAGGACGCAGCAATTAGCACTTAGCATGCCCCAAGCAGAGTTCTGCCCGCTGAGCTGTTGTGGTCTTGTGCTGGGACGACAAGTGCAGCAGCTCAAGGTGCCAGCTGCTAGCTCCATGACTCAAGGGCTTCTTCCTTCACTCCATCTTGCCACCGTCCAGCACCATACTTCAAGCCTTCAAGCACAGACCGAGACATAGTGAGCCAACCTCTCGAGACCCATGAGATTCTCGTCAAGGCTGGTAGGCTCTGTAGCTTTGGCCACCATGGAACGCAATGCGGAGCCAGGTGCGATGGGTTGTGACATTCCGGGCCAATTGAGTTTGCTGTTAGAACAAAGCCACCGCCGCAGAAGCAGCGAGGTGGATCAAGGCGTGGATGGGCAGAAGCTTACTCTCTGCCGCAGCCTTAGTCGTAGTTATCAAACAGTTTGTGGAGTCTTGGATTTCAACGAGCCATGTCGTTGTTCATGAACTTCGATCGCTGCAGCCGCTTCTATCAACAGCTACAGATCACTACTACCGTTACGTTACATTGCTACATCTTGCGAAACCCTGGTTGGGCTGTCCGAGGTCAGACATGGTATCAGTCTCAAGTCATAAGCCACACGGAAGTGAAGCAGTAGCTCCGGGCTGTTTGGGTTGTGAACCACATTGGAACGAACGATGCCGCTTCCAGGCGCAATGTAGGCGATGGGCTGGGAGGACTGGCAGGACAACAAAGGCAAAGAAAATGACGACTGGTACAAGTGGCAGGGCGGCAGCAAGTGGTGGCAGAAGGAGAGCAATGACTGGCACGGCAAGAAGCGTGTGAAGAGTGAATGGGACGGATGGGACGAGACGTCCAACTCGAAGCAGGCAAGGTGGGAAGATAAGTCCGAGTATTCCTCATGGAATACCAAGAAGCAGTGGCAAGAGAGAGACTGGGAAAAGGACGTTAAGGGCAATGTCTCCGTCCCCAATGCGGATATGATTCCCCGGACTCCGCCAGAACCCAAGCAGATTCCTCGGACGCCTGCTGCAGCCTTTTCCCAGCAAGTGCCAACAACTCCAGCGGGAGCCTTCGGTGCGAGGGCGGCTCCATTTACGCCGAATCCGTTAGCACCCGCCACGCCGACAGTTCCTGGAGCCACGCCGGGCATACATGGCATGCATCCTCCCACTCCACCTGCACAGCAAGTGGGAAATCCCCTTACGCCGACGACTGGAATGCCGAATCCCCTTACGCCCACGATTGGAATGCCGAATCCCCTTACGCCGACGACTGGAATGCCGGCGACGCCAGCCATGCCGCAAACCCCTGCGAACCCCGGCACTCCAGCCTTTCCAGGAACGCCTGCGCAAAGATTTGTCTTTCATCGTGGCGCGCGCAGTGGACTGTCGACCCCTGTTGTTGCGCAAGCCTTCCAGCAAGCCATGCAGTCCGCCAGGCCATCTTACAACATGCCGCGAGCACCCGCCTTCACGGGTAATGTGTCGGGTGATCTGCGACATGCCCCTCGCAGGAGGAACGGCAAGCTCGCACCAGCCCCTTCAATCAAAGCCAAAGTCCGACAAAGGGACACGCCGTCGGCGGGTTCCGCCGCGAAAAAGGCGATGCAGGATGCCATACCCGATTTCAAGACCTGGAGAAAGGACAAGAAGCCCATTGAGTTTAGAGACGTGCAACCGCCGGTCAAGTCCGAGACACCAGTCCCAGTGCAGCCAGGCGACGGCATTGAATGTCTGCGAGGGACCTTCCTTACCGGCTTTAGGGCAGTTTGGGATTCTTAGGCAATGGAAGCAACCCCAGTCTGGATGCAAAGTTGTTCAAGATTCTCTCATTTCGGCTGTCGTCTGCGCTTGTCCACACTTTCCTACCATCTTCTTACAATCACTGGTGTTATGAGTTATGAGTAGGACCCCACTCAGCCTTATCATAATTGCCCTCGCAGGTGCAACAACCCCTGGATTGCCTACCGGTGCATTGACATCTGGAGATGTGGTGGGCATGACGCCGGGCTTTGCCGGTGGGGATGTCACCCCCATGCTCGAACAGCCAGGAGTTGCACCAGGCATGTACGGATCTCTCTACGGTCAAGACGGTGGTGTCACACCTCCACAGATCACTGGCATGACGCCTGGCTTTGCCATGCAGGGTGAAGAGACGCCGCTGTTGCCATAGATCACATTGGGCTAAGTTGTGTAGAAGCCGGAGAGAACACCCAGCTTCAACGTTTCACTTAGCGCCTTCGGCCTCGCGTGCAAAGGGAAAACGCTTCTTCAGGCTGAACGAGTCTTTGAGCCCGTGGGTGGAGTTTGGCATTGAGCCTTGCAAGGCCACAGGGCCTCGGTGGTCCTGCACGTGAAAGGTCGGCACACCGAGGCCGGGCCGTGGGTGTTACAGTCCATCTTGAATTCACATTAGTACAGCTTGCGGTTCCCTTGGTTCCCTTCCCCTCAGGGGAAGCGACGACAAGCAAGATGGGTTTAGGGATGCTGAGAGCGACTCACCGACTCGCCTCGACAGAGCGCTCTGTCGCCCAGCCGACAGGGCCATGGCTCCAATGCAGTCGCCGAAGCTCCCTCCACGGCAGGCTCACTGAGTTGAGGGCTCACTTTTCGAGACAAGGCTTGATAACCAGCCTGTATGGCCAGAAGCGGCCTAAGTTCCTCTGAGCTCGACAGCTTGTTTCATGCCTGTGCTTCCGGGGTTGTCCCGTGCAAGTTGATCCGAAGATGAGAGAAGAGTGAGTGAATCTTGAACGGTTGTAGCACGTTACTTCTTGTCCGTGCTGATCTGGTTCTCCATGCACCAGCTTGCTCAGGCTCAGCTTGCAGCGGCTGCAGCATCTGCGGTGGGGCGATGCACTTGTGCAGGGTGGTGTCCAGATTTCAAACTCAGCTCGAGGTGGAAGTGCGCACAAGCACCTGGCAGACTGCTTGCACGACAACGCCGCTGCCTGAGTTACAAACGGCGAGGTGACAAGACGCGCAAGAGCAGAAGTGGAAGCTGGTTGGCTCACTCACTTCCTAGTGCTTCGGCAAGAGCAGCACAGATTGAAATGTTGGACTGTCAGACCGTCGGAAGCTCCAAGCCATGTCCGTTCTTCGGTTCAGCTTTGCCGTGGCCCTTGCAGGATTCGGCGGGTTTGGAGGTGGAGCCCACGGGACTGCCGCTGGTGGTCTCGGGATGGCGCGAGGCCGCCCGGCTGAGAAAAAAGTGTGTCACATTGCCCCACCCCTACTGACTTCCGCCAGCATGTGACAAGATTTCCAGATCTTCGTACCGTTCACTCGATTCACACATGTCTGGGTTGAGGCACAGTTACGGTGTAAAATTGCAGCTTTCCACCCATGTAGCAGTGTGTGGTGCCGCAGCGTGCGCGTGATGTTGATTGGGTTGCACCCTCCAGCCTTGTTCGTCACCCCTCACCCCTCGCCCTCATTTTCACCCTCACTTTCTCAGTTGGCGTGACTCTGCGGCGCGAGATGCCCCGAGCTGTGAGGTGCCACTGCGAGATGGCGACGCGGAGGAGAGATTGTTGCTGCCGCATGAGGGCGTGGCGGCAGACGGAAGCGCCGGCTCCGTAAAACTTGTAAAACGTTGCAATAGCTTGATGCGACCGCCGCAGGAGGCCCCAGCCGTTGGCCTGCCGCCTCTTCGAGTCTGTGCGGTCGTCTGTGGCGACGGCGACATGTGCAAGGACCGGCCGCGCCAAGAAAGATCCGCGGAATCGGTGCTGTCTCGAGCTGCAGGGCTCCGCGGGCTCCGCGGGCAGGCTTGACCTGGAGCTGCGTGTTGCCTGGCCGCTAAACACCCCAACCACCCGCTTTTCTGAGCACCATGATGGGATGCGGTGCGGCGGTGCGTGTGCTTTCAGGTCGTCGCGGACCCACTCGCGCTCGCCCAACGAGCTCGCTTCGCACGGACCCCACAGCGACTCGTGTGCTGGCCGTGCTGTGGAGCTTCACAGCCAAGGCCATCTACCCGCCTTGGAGGCTCGGGCCGCACCTGCGCTTCTCTTGGCGCCTCGAGAAGAGGTCACGCGAGGAGGCGCACGCTTTGCCTCTTTGGTGCTTTGGTGCGTCGAGTGTGCATTGACAACTTTGCAGGCGCTCTCCTCGTCCGATATGGAGAGGCCGGAGAGGATGAGGCAGAGTGTTGGTGTGGCTTCTCGTGACAAGGACGCATGGACGTGATCCTGGGCGCAGACCGCGGGCCCTGACAGGAATTGGAGGACAAACTTGGACTGTTGGACGTCGCCGCGTCGCTCCGTGCTTTTCGAAGCTGCGAGGAGTCAGTGGCGGCTTTGGCGGGGGCACCAGCAGCAGGTCCGGGGAGGATTCAAGCCGGCACAAATTCAGTTTCATAACCAAGCACCGAAGAGCTAGGATTTGCTAAAGTAGATTCAAAGTTCAAGGCTTCACTCTTGCTGACCCTTGCACCCTGGCACCTTTCCACACGGTCTGATCGAGTGAAGAGCCCGATTGTCCTCCCCAGAGTTGGATCTAACGGGGCTCGTAGGGTCGTAGGGTAGTCGTAGTGTCCCTGGAGCTTCGATGTTGATGTGTACACGGAGCTGGCGCATGAGAAGACGCAGGTGCGGCGGTGGTAAAGGCCATTATTTTTTCAATTTTGTAACAGTTTTAGTACCCTTGTTTTGCGGCACTTGAGAGTCCCTGGTCCCTGGCTCGCTCGTCAGGCAAATGCATCATCACGGGCCTTTCAGCTGCTGTCGAACACCATGGATGCTGAGGCCGCCCGCCCTTCCATTGGGTGAACTGGCGGTTCTGTGAACTCCCCATTACACGACGAGTGCATCTGAGCCCCAAAGACATCTCTCAGCCTATAGATTCCAGATGATTCCAGGGTTCTTTTTGGGGGCTCGGCTCTGAGGCAGAAGCCGAACTGCTTCTGCCCCTACGCGGACACCAACTCCGGTCCCTGGCATGGATGCAGGCCGCGCCATTCCCGCTTGTGTGATCACTGCCGGATACTGCGACGCTTGTGGACGACGAAAGGCTTGCGAAGCAGAGACTCGGGAGCCGCTACTCCTGGGAGTGAGCCGCGAGCTCCTTCGCAAGCGATTGAGTGCTGCGATCTGGCGCTGCGGGCGGTGCGATGAGTCGACGCGACGGCGCTGTCTGCCGAGGTTTTTCCCAACCCTCCATCCGCCGCATGCCGCGCAGCAGCTACTTTGTGAGGCCCGGCAATGTCTTCGGGATCTGCTGACCTCCCTTGACCTCCCCTCTTCTGCTCGTCACGAAAGGCTTTGGGCTGCAGAGCTGTGGCACGGGTGCAGCGCGCCTTTCACCTGCGAGGCCGATATTTTCCGGCTGGGTGGGTGGGTGGGTGGGTGGGGGTTGCATGGTTGCATACTGCAGCGAAGGGGCATCAGCAGTTTCGACTTCTTTTGCTGCCATGGTGAGCACAAGGGGGAGAGAGCGTGGTTTGGAAAACGTGTGCAGAAGGTGATGCTGGCATAGAGAGGGAGGGGACTCCCGGCAAGTTGGGATTAGGGAATTGGCAGAGCGGCCCGGCCCCTGTTCAGAAAGTTGGGGACTGAATGCATGTCAGCACAAGCCTTCAAAAATAACACGGCCACTAGACTACTTACCGGCCCTTGGTACAACCATGCTGGGTTTGGCTGGTACTCACTGAGATAAGTCTTAACGTTCCAGCGATCGAGCTTCGCCGAGCTGCATTGTGGATACCGGAAGAGCGCCCGGACAGCTCCCACAGCGGTATGCACCCTCGGCCTGTTTCTGTCAGGAGGGCTTCTTGCGGACCAAGTGGGGTCGGCCCCGCTCTTGGTTGCGTGGCACCCTGTGTGAGTCGGCAAGTCTTTATTGCCCAACGTGGCCTCAGGGAAAGACGGCGGTCACCTTGGGGCTGGTGGCATCGGATGGTGAGGGGCCGAGAGAACAAAAAGGTCTCGCAGTAGGTGACCCGTCTGCATCGACTGAGGCTCTCAGCCGGAGGCCTGCACCCTGCCTGGAAGTGGAGAGCTCTGAAAAACATAGAGATGTGAGGTGCCAGCCAGAACTGGGGCTCAAGCTTTGGGCGGGGCGGGAGGTTGGGTTCGTCGGGCACTTCTGGAATCAAAATGACGGGATGGGGCCGCTCTGAGGAGCGGGAGGTAGAGACTGCCTGCCTCCCGTGCCCCAGAGAAAAACAAATACAAAGCAAAGAGCGATCCCTAAGCCCTGCAGAAAGAAGCGCTCGAGTTTCCGGGTGGCTTTTGCGCGCTTTTATCTAAGCTCTCGTCTCTGTCCTCTCTGGCTTTTCTCTAGTTTTTCTGCAGCTTTGTCGTGCCTTTCGACAGCCTCCATGTAGCTTTCTGGTGTTTGTAGCTTTTCTGTAGCTATTGGGTAGCATATTGATAAACCAAGGGTTCCAGGCGTCTCCAGGCACATGGCCGTCCCAACAGTCGTATGTTATAGCAACGGCCTCTGCAGTCGCTTCGCCAGCAACCCAGAGCATGGCAGGTTGGATGCTCAAAGTGGTTGGCCAATCGGTGCCGCTGCTATGCGTGCTGCTGGCAATGTACATTCTGATCATCGTCGGTGGGCCGTATTTCTCAACGCCCGCAAACGGGCCTTTGGAGTACCATACCAGTGGCCAGTGCCATATGCTGGCCACTGTTGAGGTGGACTCGCTTGCCTCATACTTCTCGATCTTTGACGTGCTCTTGGCGGCCTTCCTTCTCGTCTTCATTGTCTTCAATCTTCATTTCGATCCGAGGCATTGCTTCGGGTTTTGTTGGTGTGAAGTCAGTCACTTTTGGCGCGGCTGCCTTGCACCTGCGCAGAGTTCGCACCATAGACATGTTTCAGCTGGTCAAGGAGTGGGCTTCAACTGGTGCCAGCGGCATTCTTGCCACCGTTCCACTTGACGTCGGGCCGGCGGCGGCTTGTTTTCTGGTGGCCTTCGCTGTTTTGACTCATCCGTGGCGTGCCGGCGCCCTCAAAAAGGGCAACCTGGGCCGTGCTACCTGTGGAGCACGTTCAGTTGGCGACACCATCGATCTCCGGCTGGCGCCACCCTCCGAAACCAGAACGTCCGATCATCAGCAAACTTTCGATGCGAAAAGTCGTTGGGGAGGGTCGCAGTTCTAACCACGAAATTCGGACGTTGGCCGCGGAAATCCTCCGCTCCCAAACGACCTATGTCCTGGCAGTCTTCGAAGCGTGCAGCGCTTATGATCCTCGCATGCGTAGCAGACCAGGTACGGTTTTGTACCGAAGGCGTGACGGGCATAAAGCATAAAGCTGATATTTATGCGTTGGGCGTGAAGATTTGTGCGTGCTGAGCTTGCGAGGGTGGCCTCTGTGGTTGAAAGGTTGAAGTGTTGCGAGATGACCCGGCCCACCGCCGCAGCCATGTTACAGTGCTTGAGGATGGCCCGGGCGCCAATGGCAGTTTGACTTCCGAGGTCCAGCATGCAGGAGAAAATACAACTGGAGCCAGGGGGGAACTGGAATTTGTAGTGCATACCCTGCGTCCCTGTTGTGACGAGCTCAGCGGGCGTGTGATGTCATGAGTCCTAGTCCTATAGGTTAAGTATGCTGTTATGTCCCTTCGTGTGCATGGGGCCCTGGGCTCCCTGTGTTGTGTTGTGGTTTGTTGTATTATGGATAATGTGTTATGGATATTATGGTTTGTATTTTGTGTGAGGCAAGACATTGAGCCCCTGCAGGCTCTAATCGCCTGCACACCTAAACCCTAAACGCCCGAAGCCCTACAGAGCCCTTCTTCTTGCGGCGCAACAAGCAGGTAACAGTCCTACGACAACTCCCTCCGTTAGTGCGCGGCCCCGGGCGGGCGGAAGTAATTGTTTCAGCGTTTTCAGGCAGCGAATGTGTCAAAACGGTGAATTCCTCCATTCTCCGCCCTTCCGTTATGTAATCCCCGCTTTTCCGTCCCCGTCCCCAGTCCCAAGCCCCGGGCAGGAATCACTGTTTTGGCGTTTTCAGGCCGGGCCGCGAATGTGTCAAAACGGTGATTCCTTGCATTCTCCGCCCTTTCGTTGTGTAATCCCCGCTTCTCTGTCCCTAGTTCCAAGCCCCGGGCGGGAATCACTGTTTCGGCGTTTTCAGGCCGCGAACGTGCCCAAACTGTGATTCCCTTAGTGCTCCGCTTTGCCCAAACCCTGGTTCCTGCAGCTGTTTCAGCTTCCTTGTCATCCCGCAGTCAGGCTAACGTGTTTTAGGTGGAGGGATTAGTTTAGTATTATTGTAATTACTATTACTACTATTATTATTACTACTACTACTACTACCTCTACCACTCCTCCTGCTGCTGCTGCTGCTGCTGTTGCTACTACGACTACTACTGCTGCTCTTACTGAATTCAGTTCGCTGTCATTGTTACCGGACATACGCTGTTATGGTTACCGTTTTGTGCTTTTTGTTGTGGTTACACACCTGCCTCTTCGCGGAGAGTTGGGGTTCGTGTTTTGTATTTGCTTTGCGGGTGCTGTTTACACAGGTCTTCAAGGCTTGCCGATTCTCAGGGTGCAGTTTCCAGTCTTTTTAGGTACTCATCGCGTCCTCGCCGACGTAAATGGAGTGTGCTCTCCAGCTTTTTCTGTCATTGAGGGGTTGTGGAGGTTGGGTTTCTGTTGCCCAAAAGAACAGCACGCGTCTTCTCGAGAGCTGCAACCCAAACCAAGAAACCAGCGTATCTATTGGTACATTCCTAAGCCAGTGTGCAAGTCCTCTCACGTGACAACTGTCCAATTGTCATGTCCAGCTCCATGATTGCACGAGTCTGCGATGTGCACCGATTCCACGAAAGGGAAGAGTGATATGACCTTCCGCAGCGAAAAACTGTTGCCTGTAGCCTCCTGGCTGCAGGCCCCGAGATGCAGACGGACACTGGTCCTGGTCCCCGGCCGGCTGTTGCAGCAGTGGCAGCAGGAGGTCCGGAAATTCCTTCCTGCAAATGCCGTCGAACTCTACTTGGGCGTCTGCGACATCCCCGAGCGAGGCCAGGTGTAGCATTGCAGCCTGGTGTTGCGGCTCAGCGTTCGGTCCAGTCAGGAGCCGTTCCCCAGCTGCTTCTGTCACCCGTGGAGATTCTGGCGACGGCTGGGAAACGGCCCCGGATGGAGGTGGCGGCCATTCCTCCGCATGTTTGAGAGGTGTCGGCAAGCAGCCTCAGGCCTCTGCGCCCTCTGCGGACATGGACCTTGCGGAGATGGCACACAAGCTGAGCAGCCAGCTTAGTTGAGGGTCCGATGTGGTGCTGGAAGGGCCTCCCAGACCGGTGCGACTGAGGGGCAATCTGCCTCAGTGGTGTGGACCGGATTGTCGTCGACGAGTTCCATGAAATCTTGGACTCAGCATCTCGCGGACGGCTCCTGGCATTGCAGGAATTGTGGGCCGACTGTGGAGAGGCGACGGCGCTGTGGGGCCTCACCGGCACGCCGCCGCTCAGCGATTTTGCTTCCGTGGCGAGGATCGCTGAGGCCTACACCCAACAGCCTACAGCCGCCCAAGCTTTTTCCAACCGGACAAGTCTTTCCCGTGTGCTGTTGTGCAGCGTTGTTTTCACGGTCAACGTCTTGCTTTGCTTGGGTCTTTCTTCTGGTTCTTCCGAAGCCCTCATAACGAAGCCATCAAGAGTGTGGCGCGGCAGACCAGGAGAGGCTTTCTCGGTCTGCTCCTCCTTTCAGCTGTCGGAAACGGTATGGTTTCGTGGGTAGCAGAGTAGCATCATTGGATGCAGCGTTGCCGAAAGCACTACTTTTGATGAGTTTCCGCTGTTGACGAGTATGAAAGGGTTTGTGCGTGCCAGTGTTGCCAGGCCTTCAAGATAGACTTGCAGGCGTTTCGGCGGCAGCTGGATGCCAGGGAGATGGCGCAGAGAATGCTGGATTATGTGGCGAGGGCAAACGGCTCCTCTGCCTTGTCGGGTCTTGATGTTCACGAAGAGTTGGTCTCTCTCTACCATACGCCAGCCGAGCGTGCAATCTACGTTCAAGGGGTTGCGGATGCGAAGCGCAAGCACAAGCAGCAGAAGCAGATGGGCCAAGTAGATCAACCAGTCTGCTCTGACTTGCTGCAGCTGTGCTCGCACTTTCGGTTGGAAGAGGCTGATGTGGAAGCGGACGCCGAGAGGGAAAGCGCATCGCTTCTGCGGACAAGAGCAGATGCGGTGGAGACTGCTCGGCAGTGGCTGTTGGTATCTGCTAGAAGGATGGAGGCAGAAATCCTGTCGGCGCGCCGCCGCGACAACGGCCTTCCCACCCTCGTCGCGGAGCAGTACGCGCAGCTGCTGGCCGAAGTCGGTGGCGAGCCTCTGAGTCGCTCGACGGAAGCCGTGGCCTCGCAGATCGCAGGGGCCAGTGCCGCTCGGCAAAGTGCGGGCCAGGGCCGGCGACACGAGCGCGACGCGGACAACCTGATCCTGAGGCCAGGCCAGACCCCCTTCTAAGTGATTCTAAGTGAACACGCACACGCCTGCGCATCTTTACTTCTGTCATGCTCGTGCAACACCTGTGTTATTAGTTTGAAGCTTCGAGTTCTCATGCAACTCATCTGGAGCTTCCAGAGTGAAGGATCCTTAGGAAGGATCCTTCTACATGAACACATACGGTGTTTGTCTCTGAGGGCCATCACGGAAGTGCGTGACTGGAGCCTGGCTTCCGTGGCTAGCGGCGCCGAAGTCGATTCCGAGGCTTATCTTCGCTGGCCATCTTCTGTTGCTCGTAATTTCTCAATCTGCTCGTGCCCAGGGTGCGCCACAAAATTCTGGAGATAGCTTGGAGCTGTTGGTAGAGCTGCTGGAGGAGGTGAAGCAGGCCAAGGAGGCCTTCCGCCAAAGGACGGCAGTGGCACCGAGGGGTTGAGAGCCTCCGCCACAAGAAAACGCCCCCAGGAGTCACGATCACGCTTTCTTGGCGACGATGCTCAAGGCAGCCGAGGCCATGCCGTGATTGCCGTAGCTATCGGTCAGAGCTGGGAACAGACCGTGCTTTTGCTTTCGGAAGATGGAGCAGCCCGCAATGCGCAGTAAACTTGCAAGCCAAGTTTAAGTTTGCCCAAGCCCAGCATCGTGGAGCATGGTCTGTGACGTGACGTAGAGCACCGCTATAATCACTATAGAACGAGATGATGCGATCGAATCCAGACGATGACTTTGCGAATCAGTTTCATTCTTTTCTAGCAGTTTGCCTGTGAAGAGTTCAGCTAGCAGATGTCGGATCTCTGAAGCTAACGCGAGCCAACATGCCGTCGTCTTTGCAAGCAGCGCGATCTCCTGCGAGCCTTGCCAAAGGGAGAGTACTTGCACTGTCATCAAACCTTGCACGCCCTCTCTTCCTCATGTCTGACTCCCACTCATCTGGCCGGCTGTTGAACATCACAGTGGCTATGGGTCTGCGAAAGGGAAACACGCAGCGGCCGCTGCCCCGCACTGGGTCATGAACCCCCTTTTTCCCTGGCCAGCAGCTTTGCAGGCTAGCCGCTTCTGCTGCCCCGCTTCGGCCCCGAGTCTCAGAGCAGTTTGGGTCAGCTGGAGGGCTGGTGGTCTAGAGGTCTGCTTCAGCGAAGCTCCGCCCACAGAGCGCCCGGAAGCCCAGAAATGATCCGCTCTCGTCTGGAGACGCGTGGGTGGCGGGATGCTCAGGTGCTATCCTGGCCGCTTGCGCCCATCTCTTCTGCCTCCATTGTGCCGGGAAGTTGGTCAGGACAGAAGTCCCGTCTTCAATCGTCGTTTCAGCACTTGTGCACTGCAGAGTTTGGACGGTGTGCACAACCTCACGTGCCTGCGAGCCATGGTGCCCAAGCATGGCTGGATTCTCTTAGTCTACAGCCAGTTAAGTACAAGTACGTGAGACATCGTGAGACCAGTGTGCCTTATTGCATGGACATCTCGGTTGCCATGGCGCCGCCGGGACGTAAAGCCGTTGGCGGGGGTCCAGGCAGAAGCTGGCAAAGCTTTTTTTGCCCAAAACTCTTCGAAGCACAGAGCAAACAGAGGCAGCCGCCAGGCTGCTCGTGCAGTGCCCGGCATGCAGCGGTGGCGCAGGCACGCAGTCGCACAGTCGCATAGCCCTGAGACCTTGGGAACGGCTCTCAGCGTCCGGCGCTTGTCTGAGAGGCGTGGCCTTTGTGCCCTTTGCGCGGGCCTCTGCGCGGGCTCCGAGCTCTGGTCGCGGCCCGGCAGACAGGGACGTCTTATGGGAGTTTTATTGTCGTTGTCAAGTTGTAGAGGTTGGGATTTAGGGGGTCTTGTGCTCAGAGGCACGCCTGGACTCTGCCAATGGAAGGACGTCGGCGAGACGTCCTTTGCGTGGGTCCTGCTGTGGGTCTGGCTGCCACTCCATGGCTGCTTGGCATGGCTTGGCCTCTTCGTCTTCTACTCCCTTGTTGATATACAGTGAGGTCTCTGCCAGCTTCCGCCGCGGAGAAGACCGCCCTGCAGCTGCGCTTCAATGGCACAGAGGCCTGCTGATCCGTTCCCGCTCGGATTGCAAGAGACACGCGCCCCTGAGGTCGACAAGCTTCCGAGTGGGTACATTCCAGGCCGGGCTTGCGGCTTGCATTGACAGCTCCTGGCAGCTGATGTCCTTCCGAATTCAGGCTGGGGTCCTGATGACTTGTACTATCCGGAGTGGATGGAGGGCCGTGTCTCGCCACATAAGACGGGAGCAGGATGGCAGAAGTACGCAGAAGTATGAGGCTGTCGGAGTGATGTGCTGCAGTTCGGTGCCTGTCCTCTCCGCAGCTCTGTGTTGACCTCAGGCTGGCGCGTTGAGCAGACGCTGGAAAGCTATGCTGCCCCGCTGGGGAAGCAGTTCCTGGCCAACGGCCAAAGTGCGCCTTGGTCAAATCCGGTGTCTGTTGATGCTGGGTTGATTTACGTTCTCGTGGCGGTGTGGCATATGGTGTGTGTGTGTGTGTGCTGTTTGCAGAGGCAGTCGCAAACAAAGTCCTGTCAGAGCAGCAGAACCAGCTCGGGAAGACCGTTGACTTTGAACTCAGGCCTCCATGGCCCGGAATACCTGGGCTGGTCCCAAAAGACTGTCTAGCTGGTGTTTCCCATCCTGCCCGAAGGTACCTTCGAACGCAGAGGAGAGGCTGCTGTCTCCGAGTGGTAGTAGCAGTCCTCACTTGCGGAATGCGAGGAACAACATTGTAGAAGACCGCGCCTACAACACCAGAGCAGCTAAGCTGCGCGATGCGACGAGACTCTCTCGACTCCACTCCGCCTAGAGCAACGCAGCTCCAGAGAGTCTCTGAGGCGAAGCTGAATGCCTTTGCGGGGCGGGAAGTGGTGAAGAATGTGGAGTATGTCGAGGTGCAAGACAACACGCGCCGCCTGACTTGGGTGGAATCAGTCGAATCAAGACTACTTAAGCATCAAGCACAGTTCCGTTTTGCAGCCCCTGTAGGTATGGACTCTCAGTCACTTGTGACAAATGTTGTCTCGACACGTGCGACTGATACTGCGGCCGCCGTGCTCGAGATCTCAGTTCAGTTCGAAGTTCAGGGATCATGTCGTGCAGCATTGCCTCCCTGTCATTTGCGCATAAGCGTCTGGCTGCTTTGACAGTCATGTCCGGGCTGGAGGCGTCGGAGATTTACGACAAGATGTTCGGAAGGCTTCGCCACGCTTTGATGATTATTCATGCTTTCGTTCCTCGAGCAATCGCTGCTGATCTTAGCCCTTTGCTGGACTTGTTGACGAACCTTCACCTTGGATCGATGGAGCCCATTGCTGCTGGTGTTTTGTCGCAGCAAGGGGGCTCACTTCAGGAGGCTGGCCAGGCTTTGGATAAGGAGGTCGGTGTGGTGCTGGCTTCTAAAGTTCAGTTGGCTTTAATTCTGCCGGCCAGCTCCGGACCGGAGGCCCGGGCCGCGATGGTCCTCTCTGAGCTGATGCGTGGTCTTGGCGAGGACCGGGGATTGCTTCAGTGATTCTCGTTGACGGTTCTCCGGCAGTGCTCCTAAAGTTTTGGCTCATGGCTTCGCCGGTCGAAGGATCTTGGACGCTGCCCCTCTCTTCGTTCAGGCGGAGATTTTCTCTTTAGCAGAAGTACAAGGGTCATGGCAACGACTCCTAGACGTAGGCGTCCCCAGATGGCAGTTGGAGCTGCTTGTGGCTCTGAGGGCACAGCTCTTACGTAGCCTCGTTGGCGGCATGATCAGCCCCCGGTCCGGAAGAGGCAGCGAGCTTCGTTTGAGGAGGCCCTGCGAGCAGGTGAGCCTTCTGAGAAGGCACGGACGCTTGAGAAGCTGGACAATGAGATCTTGGCCACGACGACGGTGGGCCCATACGAGAGCCGGCTGCAAGTTTGGCGGCGGTTGTGTGTGAAATGGGAGGTCTTTGCCTTTCCATTGGATCATGAGAATGTAAGAGCTGTTGGTGCGTCTTTGAAGAGGGGCCGGTATAGGTCGGCGGAGCAGTATTATTCGGCTGCTGCTTCGTTTCAAGCTCGGCGCTTACACAGCTCAGTGCCGGCGCACATCAGGGCTTGCATGAGAGATTGCATCCGGTCGATTCGACGAGGCTTAGGCCCGGCTGAGCTGAAGGACCCCGTTGATCTTAAGTTGCTTGCGCCCTCGGTGCAGGAAGGATCCGAGTTTCAGGCTTTTTCGTGGGATAGCCTGGCCGCGGCAGTGGATGCCATTCTGGTGGCAGCTTATTTTTGCATGCGAGAGATAGAGATGGCGTCGGGTGCTTCCAGTCATTTGTACTTCCAGCACGGTCAGCTGCATATGTTGTTGCCGGCACATCAGAGTTCCTCGAGCTCACAACAAGGGCTCTTTATTGTGGATGCGCAGTCAAGAGACAGCCGCTTTGCCCCTTGCACGCAGGTGAAAGGCATCTTCAGCGGCTTGAAATTTTGCGAGGAGTCTTCGACAGGACTCGGTTGCCACTTGTTCCTGATGGAGACGGCTCGGCGCTGTCGAAAGCGGAGATGATTCGTGATACTTTGCGACGAGCTGGCATCCAACGAGAGCACCCAGCATTTGTACCTCCTGGGTTTGAGGTTTGACATAGTGCAGCTGCACGGAAGGTGGTCCTCGCTGGCAGTGCAGAGATATCTGCAACAGGCCCGTCCACCGTGGCGAGAGCCCTCTCGTCTGGTGCCACCGAGGAAGTGCCCCATTTTGCAGTTCGCTCGGGGACTGATCTCCGGGCCGATTCAGTACAGGTGCCGGCGGTGTCGACACCGGGTGGGGAGGCATTTGCGGCTCAGTCTTGCATGCCAGACAAGGCCAAGGCTGAGTAAGATGCGCTGCGCTTGCAGTTCTCTGGGGACGAGGACAGAGGTCGACGGATCCTTGGCGGTGAATACATGGGCGGTGAATACATGGACGCGCAGGGCCCATAAGCCAGACGACAACGAGGGCAGGGTTCGTTCGGAGTTGTGGGCGACGACTCATGGATAGTGCTGGCAGGACTTGGGACTCCAGGTGAATTCCCCATGATTGTGGCAGAGGCACAGGCCCTCTCTAACGAACGTTGTCGATCTACAGGAGGTAGATGAGGGGGCAAGCCCGGCCGGTTGGCGCCTGGGTCATCGCGAGCGGGCGATGACTGTGAAAGGACGAGGCCGGCTCGGGTGAGAGCTGAGCCTCGTTCCTCCCGACTTTTGTCTCGACCAGGGGCTTCCCTCGTGATTGCGACCAGCGCAGGACGTCGCGTACCCAGGAAAATATCGGACCAGCTGGTGCTTTGTTTGTGATCCCGGAGTCGTCGAATAGCATGAGCATGGTTGAGTTATAGTCTCCCAAAGATTTTTGGGCACGGGCCTATAGGGTCGGAAGCGCCATGACTTTTCCATGATGGAGCTTTCGGCCATCGCCGATGCGGCCGGCGCTGGCGCTGATGTCAGGCATTACTTGCAGTTGCGAGGCATCGCATCAGCCGGTACATGGGCGATGATGGCGCCCGACGAGGCGAGGTTCAGGGACATAGTGGTGGCTCCTTTGTTGGCCGGGTATGGTGCGGCTCCCGGCAGCATCGCCTTGGATGAGGCGGACAAGCCAATCGCGGCGGCCATTTTGTTGTTCATGCATGCGCAAGCTTGCGAATGACGCGAACAACCCGAAACCTGCAGGCCCGGCTCCTGCAGCTGTGCCCGGAGGAGCTTCCGCCACGACAGGTGGGGCGACTTCGTCTTCAAAGGACAGTGATCGGGTGCCCCGCACTCCCTCCCCTGGCGTGTGGACCGAAAAGATCCAGAAATTCGAGGCCGTGATGAAGATTCACGGTCGCCCTCGGACCTTCAATCAGCAGCGCTTGTTAGGTGCCGAGTCCAGCTTGGCTAAGATGGCGTCAGCTGAAAGTCACGCGTGGCTTCTCCCCTTTGCCGCTGGGCGAGATCATGAGGCGTCGGTCCTTTGATGCCACCGGCATGGTCAACACGCTGTCGCAGCGTAAGCTGAACAAGGAGTTGATTGTTGATGTGGATCGCGATCGACTGGTCGTTGAGGACGCTGATGATTCGTGGGAGCCTCGGTCCATGCTGGCCGTGATTGACGTGATGGAAGCCTTGCGTTAGACACACATCCTCCTGGAAAACGGACATGAGTTCGATGTCAACGATTTGTTTGATGATTTTGTCCACAAACCTCGGCAGCGGCCTCAACAGCTGGACAACTTTCGATCCTACTATGAGTCAGCCTCTTGGAAGCTGTGTCAGGAGCTCCGAGCTGACCGCACATTCGCTGAAGCGGTTCCGTGTCAGGACATAATGAGCAGGCCCTCATCCCAAGGAGGCCGCCCGCAGGGTGGGCAGGGCACTCCCACCAAGAAGCGCAAGCGCGAGGAGAGCCCGCGCAAAGAGATTTGACAAGAAGCAGCGTCAGCACTGGAATGCCGTGGGATGACAAGCAGAAAGGCCTGGAAGCAGTGGCAGAAGCCACGCAAGCCACTGGCTTAGCGAGTCGGGAGCTCCGGGAGTGGTGGCATCGCGGAGTGTCCTGCGTCACATTTGGTTCAGGCGGACACACCGCCCTCTTGGTCCAGCCCTGGAGGTTGGGCCCCGGAGGGGATCGGGCAGGCCTCTTCATCAGCTCAGGCGATGGCGGAGGGATCGTCGTACCATTGCCACCATTGCCACCGGCACTATAGAGCAGCAAGCCCAGGGCAGCAGTGCAACGATACAGTCATCGGTGTCGCGGGCCACATGGAGCTCTTCGCCCACAGATGGAATGTCCTCCTCGGCCATCCACCTTGATTTCTTCTCGGGCATCGGCTCGGCCACCCTGGCCATGCAACGGTTGGGGTTCCCGGTGCGGCATGTTTTGTCATGGGAGGTTGACGAGGCAGCCATCATCGTTGCCCAGCGCGCGGCTAAGAAGATCACAAAGTCCCAGCGCAGGAGTTTGTTGGACCAGCAGTGGCCAAGGCTGTCGAACAGGTGCAGCGGCCCTTCTTGTGATCACGGCGGCCCCACCTTGTCCGGATTTCAGCAGGCTGCGGTCAGATGCCCCGGGGCACGGTCAGTCAGGCAATCTCTTTGTCGTGTTCACCAAGTTTCTGAGTGCGTTGCTGAACCTACTTCCCGGTCGACAAGCCTGCTGGGTGACCGAGAATGTCATCCTGGCCAACCCGGCAGATGCTCAGTGGTTTGCCAAATCCATGCAGGCGGAGGCGATCATTGCAGATGCCACTGACTATGGTGCCATACATATATGCCTCGGTTGTGGTGGTCTTGGACAGATTGGACAGCCATCATGCGGCTTTGCTTGGATGTTCCTAAGGATTCGCTCGCGGACTTTCAGCCTGAGGGTTTCAAGTTCCACGAGAAAGCCCTTCGTCGTGAGGTTTTGTTACCGTGCCTTACGACACCAGTGACCAGCGACCAGGGGCGCGAAGCTCCTAAGAATCTCAAGGACAAGCTAGATGCTGCCACCCTTTAAAGAGGAAGCTCTTTTGTCTGATCAGGAAGGCCGGTATCATCTGTTGCCGATTACGACAAAAGAAAGGCTACACCATTACGAGCCTCATTTCTCAGCAAGCCCCAAACTATCCGATAAGGATCGCAACTCGTGGCATCTTGGAGTTGACACTCGTGGCATCTTGGAGTTGCTACCGAGATGCTTAGGTTTTCGTTGCTGTTCGGCGTGCGCAGCTTGCCAGGACCACGTGCGCATGGAGCGTATGACATCGTAGGGTTGCGGGATCTTGCGTCGGCAGAAAAGCTGGCTACTGCACATCCTTTGCCTCTTCAGCGTTTGCCTCCGCTGTGTGAACATGCTGACATGCAACCATCCATTGACATATGGGGTCACTGGAAGCCTCTGGGGAAGCGGTTCACCCGTTGTTTCAACGACCATCGCTCGAGCCAGCGCTGGAGATTACACTACAGCGGTTACTGAGGTTTGACCAGTGTCAGTTGGAGGCATTTCGCTCCCAGGTCCTTTTGTGACGTTGCGTCCAGAAAGCATGCCACGAGTGATGCGACACACACGCACACACACATGGTTTCAATCACTTCCCCCTCATATTCAGACAGCTTACGCGCTACCGGATGGCGAGATTGTACAAATTCCTTTGTTCATATCGCCCCTCCGAGGCACTGGATATCCGGATGCAGATTCTTTTGGCGGCCGCGCTGTCTGCTGGGTTCCCTGTCTTCGGGATCGCTGGATGACCGATATGATCATCCCATTTCTCCCGAAGCTTTCGAGTCTCTGAACTACAGTTATGTTTGTGATAAGCTGTCGAAGGGTTGAGTGGACCCCGAATGGGAATCGATCTGCAAGAGAATTAGCAGGAGGTGCGGATGGGCCTTGACACACGTTTGGTGCCACGACGTGTGGGCAGCGTACCGCCAATTTCCAATTTCTTGCCCGGCAGACGCTTTGCTTTGTTGCTTATGCCGGCCGGCCCGACGCTGTGGCAGCACGGCGCCCTGCCTTTCGGGCTGATTCTTCGGTATGGTGCTCTAACAGATGTGTGGATGCTCTGGCTTTTCTTGCAAGAACTTTTTTGGACGATTTTGATCATTCACTTCGTGGACGACGTTGGCTGCCCAGATGCTGCAAGCAGTGCCAGCAGTAATTTTCGGTCCGTTTCCGAGCTGTGTGAACTTTTGGGGATGTGCCGAATCCTCGATGAAGGGATTCGGCTTGCTCCGGCGCCTGAGCGCGTGCAAAAGGTTCTGGCTGTCATCGACCAGGCAGTCAAGCAGGACTCATTGGAGCCAGTTGGCGAAAGCTTGGCTGGTAAACATAACTTTTTGTCTACGACTACGACTTGTTTGGGCAGGCGGCTGCTTCTGGCCTGAAGCCTTTGTCCTCCAGGACTCACGATCGGAATGGCCGGGGGAACTTCAGGCTGAACGGTCCTCTTAGGAGCCCATTGCTCTCCCTGCGCAAGCTGCTGCAGAGCCACGATGGATCCCGTTTCGACCGGACTCCAGCGTCTCTGCGGTGTTGTACGCTGACGCTTTCTTTGAACTGGGCGATGAATCCGTTGCGCTATCCGCGCTATCCAACGGGCCTCCCGCGAACTGGTTTTCGGGCATCTGTCGACGCTGTGACGCTGGCGTAACGGCTGGGGCTTTGTGGTGCCGTGCGCGGACACAGTCCGGTTTGCCCACGGTGCGGTTCTGTCCCTATTTACTTCTCGCAGGGCTTTCATAGACTTCCTCGAGATTGTTGGGCAAATCATCGCGGCCTTGACATGTCATGACGTTCTGCCCACGTGCTGGATTGGCTTCTGCGACAATATGGCCGGCAAGGCCGCCTTGGTTCGAGGCTATGGCCGGGATCCGGGATGCTACGATCAACAATCTGCTGGCTTGTTTTTGGGCTGTCTTTCAGAAGTTGCATTGGCAACCCCATTTCGAGTGGGTGCCGAGCGATCTGAGATTGCACGAATGGTGTTCGTCACGGCTGGTCAGAACTTTCTTCGGATACAAGCGCCTTGTGGCCCATTTTCGGCCGAGACGCTACTGATTTGGAATACGCTCTGGAGGGCGCGCCTTCAGATCTTTTGTCTTTGCACTGGCATTTTCGGGCTTGGGGGCTCTGATGCCTCATCTCTGAAATGTCTTCTCGTGGCAAGAGGCTTTGCGTTGCACAATCGAATGCACAATCACGGGTGAACGAAGAAAATGATCGCTCTGATCGTCTGGGCTGTAAGCGTTCGAGAGTTCATTTGTCGGTATGGACTCTGAATCACTTGTGACAAGTGTTATCTCGACACGTGCGACTGATACAGCAGCCGCCGTGCTCGAGATCTCAGTTCGAAGTCCACCCACCCTCCTCGGCCCTCCTCACCCCTATATGTTGGGCACGAAAGCTTGGCTGCGAATGCCGGCGGGACTGGTCATGAAATGTCTCAGCTCCCGTTCTTCGGCATCTCGTGGCAACAGGCTTTGCGTTGCACAATCGAATGCACAACGAAGGGTGAGCGAAGAAAATGATCGCTTTGATCGTCTGAGCTGTAAGCGTTCGAGAGTTCATTTGTCGGTATGGACTCTCAATCACTTGTGACAAATGTTATCTCGAGACGTGCGACTGATACAGCAGCCGCCGTGCTCGAGATCTCAGTTCGAAGTTCACCCACCCTCCTCGGCCCTCCTCACCCCTATATGTTGGGCACGAGAGCTTGGCTGCGAATGCCGGCGGGACTGGTCATGAAATGTCTCAGCTCCCGTTTTTCGGCATCTCGTGGCAACAGGCTTTGCGTTGCACAATCGAATGCACAACGAAGGGTGAGCGAAGAAAATGATCGCTTTGATCGTCTGAGCTGTAAGCGTTCGAGAGTTCATATGTCTGAGCCCGCGATCGAGATCGAGGTGAACTTGCGACGCGAGCAGGGAATGGTGAATCAGATCCTCTGCGGAACGTGCTGGTGAACTTCAAAGGAGCTGTCCAGAGCCCTTGCTGCACTCGGAGCGGCGGAGTGTGTGCTGCGCTGCATGGCGCTTTGCGGTTGCGGCGCTGCGGGTGCGCTCAGGAAGGTCTTCATTACCGCATTCCAGACTGAGTTGTCCCCGGAGAACGACATTTGGCGAGGCAGATCATGTCGTGATCACCCTGGATTCGCTTGCGCCACGCTGTTCTCAGGTGTCGCCAGTACGCGGACGCTCTTTGCCGCGCCTGGGGCCGGCTACAACCCACTGACAGTAGATGAAGAAGTTGCCGCTTGGACAGGATGGGGTCGATTTGTCTTCTGATCGGCCATGGAGACACGGGTGTGTTCTATGGACGTGCTGCAGGTTACAGCCTTAAAGAAGACGGACACCGGCGTCCGGGGACGCCTTCGGCTCCTCGGGTTTCTGCGCCTCGGCAGCCTGTGCAGGGAGCCCGAAACTGCCGTGCCACCATGACAAGACTAGTTACCAAACCGAGGAATCCCAACGACGAGCTCTTCTTCAAGGCTGGCAATCGTGCCGTCAGCATTGCCGACTACAGCCTCAAGTGCCTCGGAATAGTATAGGTTGCCTCCCCTTCCCCGAGTTAATTACCACAGTTTGTGCAATCCTTGTGCCGCTGTGCTCCCAGGTACACGCGCATCGAGGAATCCACAGCGTAGACAGCTTCGTAGCACGAGCGCGGGATCTGGTGGCCTGTGCTCGGACATGGAAGACGACCAAGCGAAGGTGTCCCACAGACGCCATCTCTACCTGCGCAAACAGCGCCACCGACTGCGAAGAGCTGACGTAGGCCTTTCGTTTTCTCTGCGTGATTCTGGCCTTTTGTGTCACTGTTTCGGAGAGCTCTGGGACAAAGCTCTTGCCTTTTCCAGTTCACCCTCCCAAGCCAATTTTCCCGTAGAAGTCTGGCTGGTAGCAAAGAACTTCCGGCTGAGCGCATCTGTGGAGTGCGAAACAACCGGCGCAACTTGAGACCGGGTTGCATGCAGTCTTAACATGGCAAAAGGAAGCGCCGCGTGAGCTTGGGTTTTCGTGCCAGGAGAGGTGAGTGCGCTCTTTGCCGCCAATCTCTGCGCCGGGAGCCAGGGCTGGATGAAGTGCTGCGTGTGCACGAGCCCGGTGCAGTGCAGCCTGGGGAGCGCGAGGACGCGGCCGATGGCACTCATTTCCGGCTGTTCCCAGTGAGAAGTCTTCGCGAGGAGCGCCAGCGCTGGGGTCGATTCGGGTCGAAGCTCTTCCACGTGGTGCGCAAGCTTCGGGACATCGCGCAGGAGGACCCGGAAATCGGAAAGCCGGAAAACTGCCCCTGACTGTAACGGCATGGGTTCTCGAGAGAGGACCCGACGGCGCGGGCTATCGTCTTCGTGCAGTGGGCCAGTCTCCGGCGGAAGCTGGCGGCTGCCTTTGCAGAGTTCCAAGTGCCCTACGTCTGCCTGGAGGCCACGTCCGAGAGAGAGCCACAGATCAGCGGATGCAAAAAGATGCGATCTCTTCGGTGGAAGGAGCGCTTCGATGCCTCCAACAACCCGGTACTGCACAGCTTCTGGGAACGCGATGATGCGCTGGACTCAGTCTGCGGGCTTGGACCGCTTCGGAAGGGATTGCGGAGTGCTGAGGTCGTCGCGAGCTTTCAGGGAGCCCCGCTCGAGTCAACGGAGGGCCCGAAGGTGTTGTTGCTTTCCTTGCAAGATGCAGCATCCGGTACGAACCTCACTCGAGCGAGCCTTTGCCGCATGCTGCATGCTCTAGAGCCAATTCAAGCCTTTTTTTCACACTCGCTTGACGGACTCGCAATTCCATGGCGAGATATCTTGACAGCTTCTGCTCTGCACACATCTCCAGCCTGCTAGGAACCATGTGCTCTTCGTCCATCCTGTCTTCGCGTCCTGTTCCCGCCTGGCCGTGGCCTACGAGACACAAGCGCTGGGCCGCTGCCTCCGCGTCGGGCAGACTAAGCGGGTCTTCCTCTGGCGCTTTGTGACTCTGGGCACCGTGGAGGAGGAGCTCTCCTACAGGCCACGCAGCAAAAAAACACGTACACCCATCGGCCCATGACATGACACATGTGTCGTCATAATGTCACGTGTGTTGTGTGCGTGCGCTCCTCCACTCCGCGCTTTCGCGGCAGGCACCAGGCAGAGCTCTGGCAGCGGACCCCGGAGCTCCTCGCGAAGCGAGCGCAGGCGCTTCCGCTTGCACCAGAGCTCGGCGAGTGAAGAAAAAGGCCTTACTCGTACTTTCCATGCCAGGCCCAGCAAGCTCGAGCAGCGCGCTCGGCCGAGCCGGAGAAGGCCAAAGCCTAAGGGTGTATTTGTGAGTAAAACAGGGCCGAGACAATTTCCGTGACCTCGGCCGAGACTTCAGAGTAGGGCAGGAGATCAGTAACCTAGTATCTCTAGTAGTACTGCAGGCCACCTGTTTACAGACCTTCGAAGTTTGCTGTGACCCTCAGGCCCTGAGTGACGAAGATGTTGACCTCGACGACCTCTTCTGGGGGCATGAGCTGTCTCTCTAGCACGGCGAGAAAGAAGTCTCTTTGCACCAGATGCTCCGCAACTCAGCAGATTAAAAACATTGTGCTGTGGTTGACCTCACAGGAAGTCAGCAAGGGCGAAGTGAGCACCATGTGCAGCCCCAAGATCCAGTGGTAGCTGTCAGGTCCGTCAGGTGTAGGGGCTTGACTCAGGTGGCCAGATATCATGAGGAATCCGCTCTCCCCCAATGCTCGTCGCAAGGCATTCAGAGATCGGACTGGGCTCCTTGTGAAAACATACCTTCTGGCAGTCTCAGACACCAGTGGTTTCTGGTACCTTTGCACGGCAGGCCTTGATCATTGGTGTCAACTACGCAGGCCATGAGCCACCCCATGTCGGAGGAAGGGTTCTTTCTAAAGACTCGCCAAGGCTCGCATGCACCACTCAAGGGTGCCGTGAACGATGCCTGGAACCTCCACGCGGTATTGAGGCAAGCACATCGTAGCTGTTGCATCCAATTACTTGCGATGCCCTTTGCTTTGCAGTTCACTTGCGGCGCTTTTTTTGGAAAGGCAGTCGCTGCTCTTCGAGGAGGACCAAGTGCGGCTGCTTGTGGACGACGGGGAGCCGGCCAAGCTGTCGCAGGTGCACGTTGACACGAGACGGCCAAAGAAAGCTCCGCATCGAGTCGAGTCGCATGAGTCGCCTCATTCACCGATTGCAGGTTCCTTCCAAGGACAACATCCTCTCCGGCTTCCAATGGCCTGCGGCCCAGCAGAGTGAAGTGGGATTTGCAGATTATGCTCGAATCTGCCCCTGCCTCTTCTGCCTCTTCTCTTCGGCTCTGAGTTAGAGTCTTAGAGTGCTCACAGAAGAGGGCACCAGGGGCTTTCCTGATGCCGACGAAGGAGCCCAGGGCGCACCAGGCGGTGAAGTTCACATATGACTGTGAGCAGGGCCGCTGGGAGGAGCAACCTGTGCGGATACGCCTGGACCCGGAGCCATTCAGTGAGGGTGGCATGCGATGCTTGGCCGCAGCCCAGCCTTCCCACCTCTTTCATGCCTAAGCAACGAACGACAATCTGGAAGGAGTGGTCTACCACGCGCGGGAACTCTTGGAAGATGGCTGTGAAGTGGATGCGGTCCTCAAGAGGATAAAGCCTCACTGTGGGCTGGACCCAGATGTGAACTACCACGAGGCGATGACCCAGATGGTCGCAGAGTGCTATGCACAAGAGTTTAATAAGTGGTGCTCGCATGCAGGGCTGCCTTACAGCATTGCATTCCTGCCAGTATCCGTTGTCAAGATGGATGAATTTGAAGAGCCGCTTTGTTTGGAACCGTACTTGGCCGGCGACTATGTGAAGCACAGTGACAATGCTGGCCATACGGAGACAGACGACGAGGTGGCAGCAGCGTTTTCCTACTTCAGCTACATCATCTCCGACAAGCTCCTGGTGGTTTGCGATATTCAGGGTGTTGGTACTTTCTACACCGATCCCCAGATACACACAGCCGATGGGGTGGGATTTGGGGCTGGCAACCTGGGAGCAGATGGCTTGCAGCGCTTTCTCCGGACCCATCGGCACAACCTGCTCTGCGAACAGCTAGGCCCCAGCCGCGCTTGCCCGGGTTTGGGGGTTTAGGTCCTCTAGCTCACCACCTCGGCTTCAAGTGACTCCCAGGATTTTGCCGGGTGCATGCTAAATGTTCACTAAGTTCTAGTCGAGCACCCAAGTGCAACAGAGAGCTCACTGCTTCGCAGCAGTTCGCAACCCTTAGGGGTCCAAGCGGCAATGTAGTTTGCAACGAGTGGAGGCTTGCCGAGCCCCGACGAAGGCCTCTCCGATGAGGAGCTGGCGAGGAAGATTCAGGCTCCACACTCGCTTGCCAACCCCGGCCCCACGCTGTTTCTGGCATAGTCCATTGAGGGTCTGCTCTTGCCGAGTTTCGGGAGTCGGAGGGAGGGCTCAATTCATCCTGCACAGGGATGGGGCCAGGATTCTATGAGGAGTGGTGGGCTTGTCTGTTCAGAATTCAGGATCTGGAGCGAGAAGACGCGCAGTCACATCGTGCCCTGACAGCAAAGCAGAAGTCAGCGAAGCCCAGCGAAGACCAGCGAAGCGGCCCTGGCCGAGGCGAGCCGGATGCCCTTGTCACGCTGGTGAACGGGAATCTTGGGCCTGAGGGAATGTCCTCCTCATGGAAGCACTCGCAGTACAGTGAAGGCCGGAACCCGGAGGGGCAGTTTGTGGGTATGAAGGACGCGGCTTCGCCCCCTGTCGCAGGCCTGACAGCGATAACGCGGATATTCACGCGTCGGTGACACACAAGAAGCTGTACTATAGTCGCTAGATGTCCCTAGAGACTCCGGGGCTAGCTCCTTCCGAGCTGGCACCTTCAGAATTTCAATCCTGTGGTTCTACAGCTCGCCGCACGCTCAAAGGAGGGTGCTGCAGCCCAGTTCAGAAGCAGCAAAGTTCCTTGAGCCTGCTTCCAGTGGCTGCATAGAGACTGCCTGCGCGCGCACAAAGCGAAGGAGCACGAAGAGAGCCTCTTTCAAGTGCTTCTCAGAAAAAAGCTGCAGTTAAACGGACACGCCATGCTGTTGCCGTTGATTTTGTATCGTTAGGCTGATGGACGGAGCGCAACCTGGAGACAGCCGCTCGTTGGCACTTTGCGGCTTGGTGAACAAACCCCGGGAACCATCAGAGACCAACCCAGGTAACCCCAAATCCGTGTGTTCGGTTTGGCGACCACAATGCACTCCAGGCTCACCACACCCCCACTCCCCCTGTCGCTCACGCTCTCCAAACGCCTGGTAGAAGTTTTCTGGAGAACGGCATGCTGCCGGTCTTTTCTCCCAGGTTTGGTGCTGGCTTTCTCTGGATACGGCACCCAGCACCCGAAGGATTGAGAATTCGGACAGCTGCACAAACTTGAGTCCCTGCAGCCGTGTGCTGTCTGCAGGATGCCGATGGAAAGGACTGCGAGGCTTACCTGGTGCCCTCCGACTATGCCGAGGATTTACCAGAGGAGTGGTGGTCCAAGGCACAGAGCTAAGAAAAGCTTGGCCGGTGGCATGCCTCAAGTTCCGCCGCTGTTTGAAGGCCAAGAAACCTTCAGCCGTGTCGCTCGACCGGAGGAGTCTGCGGAACTGTTTGTGGCAGGGAGAGTCCCCCACGTCTATGTCACGCTTCTGCCAAGGCAGAACAATGGCCGGCAGCCAAACGGAAACCCAGTGCTCAGCTCAAGTGTGTCCTGGCACGGCGCAGCAGAGTTTGCAGAGTATCGCTTTCCAGGCTCCTGGGCCCCCAGCAGGGGCATCTTACCGGCTCATCTCCATGCTTGAGCCCATGCCTCAAAGCTCGGAGCACCCCCGTGCAGACCTCGGTGACGTTCTTCCTTGAGGTTGAACCGGTTCATCACCCAGGTCCCCGCTGGAGCCAGCCTGCGCCTCAGAGCCGGGTCGCAACGAGAGATGCCGGACTGCCTTGCGCTCTGCCAGCACTGACGACCATCCTGGATTGCTCCTATCCGATCATTCCGGGTCCGGTCCTCGGTCCTCCGTCCTCGTCTTATCCCCTTCCTCACTCTTGCTCGAAGTAGTGCCTGGCTGAGCCATGAGGCGTGAGCCCAAGCTGCAACCTATCACCGACCTTTCCAAGGGTCACGCGAGGTCGCCGGCACCTCGGGGCACCTCGGGGGTTCTGATGGCACAGAGCCCCACTTCTGAATGTGGTTTCGAGGTGTGGACTACGAGAGGCTCTTCGACTTCGTGAGCCGGCCGAGGCCCGCGGGCCCCACTCGGAGCTAGCATGGCTTGCATGGCCGAGCTGCTCCCGGTCATGTGTTTCTTTTTGGCAGGTTCTTGGAGCTGCCTCCGCTGCCGGTGCAGCACACGCAGCGCCGGCCGAGTTTCGAGCCGCCCGGAACAAATGAGAGCAGCGCTTCCCCGGCGCCAGGCTGCCGCAGGTCTGGCGCCCGCAGACCTTCCCGTCCTGTCGCCTGCACGTCTTCAGCGCCTCCAGGCCGGTCCACCGGTCCGGTCCGGTCCGCTCCGGTCCGGATCAGCTTCGTGCTCACTTTGGCAGTCGGTTTCCGGTTTCCGCAGGTTGCAGGAGTGGCCCTCGGAGCTCCCGTTGGAGGGGTGCTGCCGCCGCGTTGAAGGGACCGCGATCTGAGGTGTGCTCTGCTCGCGTGCTCGGTGGTGCGCATGTTGTGTGCTTTTCGCTGCTCTTCGCTGCATGCTCAAGATCGCTGGCTCCAATCGGACCATCGAATGCGAACTCCCAGACTGCTTTGCTTGTGCAAGAGAGCCCTCCATGCGAGAATCTCTGCCAGGACCGTGCAGGGTACTTTCACCTGGTCCTTTGCGAAGGCAGGCGGATGGTGCTCTAAACTCTATAAGCTGCTCTAAGCTTGCTTTGCGAAGAGTTTCAGAGGCGCTGGCAGCGGGAAAGCTTCAATGCACGGCCTGCTGCTCGGCCTTTTTGCTATGCTGCTGTGGAGACCTCCTGGCCCGGCTGAGGGGCGGAAGGGCTTTGTCCTTGTGCCAGCAGCATATGGGCTGCAGTCTAGAGCTAGTGCCGGGTCGACCTGCTAACTCCATGTTCCGTGAGAGTCTTGCCTGAATTGGGCTCATTTGGGCTCTTGGAGATGGCACAGGACATGATGCGAGATGCCTGAGCATTTGCCAAGGACTTCATGAGGCATTGGCGCGACCTATGCCTGCGACCTTGCAGCAGGTGATAGAGTCTCCAGAAGAAGCGAGTCATGTGAGTCAGGTAACCCGTGCAATGCGGCAAATTGCATCATGCAAGGATATGGTTTCTCGTCCCATGCTCCATATTTTCTGCTCGCCGCGCTCCAAGTTGCCGGTTGCGAGTCGAGAGCGTTGCCCTGCGACTTCGTAGAAAGTTTCAATGCCCGAGACAGAAGGGCTTTCTGTTGGCTTTCTTTTGTGCCTTCGAACTCGGAACACCGTTAAGTTAGATCATAAACTGGCAGCCACCAGCAGCATCGAAAGCTTGAATTTTCGGTTTTCCGTTGTACATGCCAGACGTTTGCTGGCGGCAAAAAAGCTTCGAACACCAGCGCATGCATAGAAATGTAGACAACTTCTGCACCGCACCCGCTCAAGTGCATCAGGTCCGGAGAGCAGAGATCTCCTCCAGCCGGCAATCATGGAGCCTGCTGCCGGGATGCACAAAGAAAAGTCGATTTCCTGTAGAAAGCGCATGGGCTCTTGGGTGTGCCGTGCTTAGGACAAGGCTGGCCACAGCAATGGTCACGGTGATGGCGACGGCGGCGACGGTGGCCACGGCGGCGACGGCAGTCATGGCGGCCACGGTGGCGACGGGGGCGATGGCGGCCACGGTGGCGACGGCCATGGCGTCCACGGTGGTGACGGCGGCCATGGCGGCCATGGCGGTCACAGCGGCG
>BGNK01002840.1:68613-89931 GCA_003297005.1 Symbiodinium sp. clade A Y106
GCCAACCCTGCTTCGCATGAGCCGCTTGCACCCACCACCTCAGCGAACCACGGTGCCGCACCTCCCAACGCAGCCTGGTCACGCCAAGGCCCCCCTGACACGATGGCGAGTGGGCGCACACATAGCTGGCTGTTCGTGCCTTTGCTGCATGCCGCGGTCGGTCGCCTTCACTCCGATGCGCTTGATGCTTGGCAAGCCCATGCTTATTATGCACTGCTGTGGCAACGCGCCCTTGACGTTCTTCGCCTGTGCAGCCCGCTGCTTTGGTGCACGCGTTGCATACCTTGCAGCACCTAGCATCTGAAGAAGGGCGTGCGCTTCCCTTGCCTGAAGCACAGCTGTTGCTAACCATTGCTGCGGANGTTGCATACCTTGCAGCACCTAGCATCTGAAGAAGGGCGTGCGCTTCCCTTGCCTGAAGCACAGCTGTTGCTAACCATTGCTGCGGAAAGCAACGCCCTCCCAAACAACACCCTGGTGCGTAAACCCGGGACCGGCCCCACAACTTGTAGGCCCTCCCCAATTTGCCCTGGCCAGCGAGCGGCCGGCATGGGACCAAACGCAACCTGCACACCAGCACACTGCTTTACCGGCCAATACTTTCCGGTGCATCCAAGGACCCCGTACAGGCTGGTTTCCACACAGGTTGGTTTGAGCTGGATTTCTGTTTTCTCATTGCATGGTCCGGGTGGCCACCAAGGGCGCACTTGTCGAAGAAACGCGAAGAAGGGAGGGTGCCACCCTGGGTTTTGCTTGGTTGAGGGACAACAAACAGTCAAACAGCTTGCAAATCGTTAACAGGTGATCTGGTTTGGACTTATGTTTCAGCCGTGCTACATCAGATGCCGCCTCGCGGCTTGTCAGTTGCATGGATTGCAGCATAGACGGACAATCGGTTGCATGATCCAACGGTCGGAGTCTTCTTTATCGCTTGTATATCCGTTGCTGTTTAGATGAGCACGACATGATTTGATTGTACTTGGGTATTCGTTCCCGAAACATGCCCGTTCCCAAAGTGGATCCGGGAGTGCTGCACTTGGAGCATGAATTGCGCAAGGAGCTTTCTGCGACATGTCCGGATGTAAATCCATGGCATGCCAGCAGTCAAGGCAGAGAGGAAGCGAGACAGCGAGTCAAGGGGGTAGAAAAAGACAGCCAAGTTCTGCGGCAGGAAACAAACAGCGAGACGAAGGGAACAGATACTGCCGTGCCGCCAAACGGAACGAGAGGGAACAAGTTTCGAGAGAGGCATAATTATGTCTCGCAGGCCAAGAAATTGGCCAAGATGCTGGATGATGTTTCCTTGAGTAATCTCTCAAAAGAGACGGAGTTGTGCTAAGGAAGCGTTGGAGATGCGCTTGTCACCAATCTTGGCACGCTTGAATGCCTTGGAAGCGCACCTTGTGCAGAGCACGGAAGAGGATGGACTCTTGGCCAGCAGCCGAGGGACTGGCAGAGCCACAGTCCTGACGCGAAGTAATTTCGATGAAGCGGTGCGTGCGCAGGCCAGGGTATAGCTTCCTCCAGGGCCATTGCTTGGTGAAACTTAGACGTCTGGGATCTGCAAAGTATGATGTGGTTTCCTTGGCATGGTGTCATAGCGCGCATCCGGAGTGTAAGGTTTGGGAGAGGGAGGGAAGCATGCATGGTTTGATTACGGCAAGCTGCCAGGAGGCAAAAGATTTGGACATGGAATCGGTTCTCCTACCACCTGTGCATGAATCGTCGCCATCTCAGGTTGGGGGTCATGATGCTCGCATGACATGTGTTCTAGGTTGAAGTTTCGCGATCCATTACCGTTGACTCCGTTGACTGATTTGAACTGCATGGAGGACCCATGTGAACGCGTACATGTTGGGGAAACAGTGTGGAACTTTGTTCTCGTGATTGGCTTGTTGGACTGCGGCACCATGGACACGTTGATCGCTTTTGCCCTCATGGTCGGAAATGCAATGATGCAGGCCCTCTTCTGCATTGCCATCATGTCACCCGAATTTCGGGGCACTGCCTTTGCCTCGCAGCTCGCTGTTGCGAAGAAGTGGCGCTTGGGTGTGGGCCACGACTCGACTTACATGGACAGCACACCTACCAGCCTTGTTGCTCGGGTATGCGGAAGTGATGAAACACTGATTGTAGCAAACTCACAAGCGTCTTTGGTACGTGACATCACCGCCTATTTGGGCTTTGACAATGCAGACGGGAGCTCCTGGTTTTCACCAGGAGCTCTCCTGAGCACCCTGTGCATTCTACACTGGTGTCTGTACATCTTTGAAGAGATTCGGAGCATTTGCTCGACGATCCAAGCAATTTCCAATGTGCCACGGGATCAGAAAAGCGAGATGCGAGGGGGTCGCCTGATACACATCTCGTACTTCCGCCTTCTGTCATACTTTCTGCTGACGGTGATCCGATCGTGCATCGCTGCCGTGCTGCTTTATGCAGGCAGACGCATTTGTAGCAGCATGTGCATTCCAAGCTCTTCGAAACGAATGCCTTCCGTGCTGGTCCGTTAGCTACCCCTTTGCCCCAGTAGGTGTTCTCCTTCCATGTCTGAATTTGAGCTGGCTTTTGCAGGCGTTCTATGGTTGGCAGGGACAACCTCGATTGCTTCGTTGATGGTGAACAGCGTAGCGCTGGCGGCGATCATGGACATTGACGAGAAGATTTTCGCAGCACTCATGCCCCGGCAAATTCAAGCAGAAATGGATGGTTTGCAACCTTTCACTGCCACCTACAGTCGCAGATCCAGCCAAGTGGAATCCATGCTCTTAACCACAGTGACCGCAGGCGGGATGTTGATATGTTCGTGGGGTGTTCGTTTGTCGGTGGTATCATAAGGTTTGAAGACTTTTCGTGACTTTGGAAGCATCCGGCACAACTTGAGCCGAACCCGAAAAGCAGGTCTGCTAGCATGGTCGTTCGTGTTCCTTATCCACCCACTGAGTCAAGATATGCGAGACGTGAAGGATGAGTATTGCGGTGGTAACCAAGACTTCGTCCTCAAAAGCAACGCAGATGTTCAACTGTCAGTTGCCATTGGAACAGTTCCTTATGGAGAAGGAGGCGAGGGTCTGACGCTCAACAATTTGGCCGTGGATGAAATGCTGCAAGAGATCCATGAGAACGGCTTTCTGAAATACACAGTCCTTGCCCAGACCCTCCGCGATTTCGACCGGTGGTCTACAGGGACAATCAGTGATTGGGGCATTGCTATACTTCATGGCTGCACCCAGTGGGAGAACAGCAGCTTCCTCGTGGCTGTCGCAGTCTCTCTCGGCTACGAACCGAAATCAGGCTCAGCTTGCGAAGACTAGGTTTGTTGTCTGCGTTGTGTCTTGCATTCTCCACTCCACACTTGTGCAAACGACTCGTAGCCTTGTCTTGCCTGTCTGACGTTGCAGCCTGAAGCATGCTTCTCTAGAACGGAGGCTATGCATGCGAAGACTTTGTGAGCGCTTGTTTGCGCCCAGAAGCCCGGCTGCTGCGGATGCTGTGCCCGAAAACTTGTGGCTGCAATGATCCCAGCCTTCCCTGGTTCCGGGTGTCCACGTTAGGCAGGCTCTCCCATGCGAAAGTCGGTTGGATGTAGGCAACGTACATCAATGCACCACAGCATGCATGATGCCTCCTGGTGCGCTAGTCTCTGTGTGCCGGAGGCTGTCCACAACCGTGCCTGGATGACGCGAAGAAGGCGTCTGAAAAGGTGCCGTGCAAAGACACGGCTGTTGATTCAGCATGGCATCAAGCCTGGTCGTCATGGCCACAGATATGGTTGACGCAGTTCAACGGCAATCCGAACACTCATGCCGGCCAAGATCGTTTAGCCTTACTGAACAACATTTCACGGCGAGCCCGTGAGAATGGATGCAGTGCCGTCTCAAACCTGGGCTTGCCAAAAGGAGTACCGTTCAATGGAGATTCTGTTTGCCAGGGCTGGAACATGCTCATCTCTTCCGTGGCAAATCTCTGTCCTGAAACGTGTGAATGCACGAAGCCTGAGTATGCTGCGGACCCGCTGCGTGGCTGCCCCCGCAGCTGCGAAAACCTTGCCTCGTAAAAAAGCAGCCATGTCTGTGGCAAATCTTGCTGGCTAGCCACGCCTCGCAGCATGTTGCCGTAGAGCTCTCTCATCCAGAAGCAGGTAGGTGAGTAATTCTTCGGGCCTGAGATTTATTTGATCTCACACATGGAGTTGCACAATTTGCAAAGAAAGGTGCCGATCTTGGGTGAAAGGAAGAACCCTACCCGTCGCGGGTGTGTTGGAATGGTCGGAAATCCAATTGCTGCGAGCGCTCGTGGACTCTGGTGGACACAGAGTGCCTGTGTCTCGCTCATGTCTGCTCTCTCATGTCCTCCCGCTTCTTATGTCTCCTTTGTGATGTGGCATCTTCTTTAAGTCTGCAGTGGGCAGGACATGTGGAAGCACGGACTGATTGGCGGCGGGATGCGCTCTTTGCTCTCTCTCGGTTGAATGCATGTGCAGCAGGTCCTGCCAAAATTTGTGCTCACAGGCGAGCGCTGGCAAGCTTTTCATCATCAAGCGGACATGTGTGCACGATGAGCGTAGTAGCTTTCCAGAATGAGGGAATGAGAATTATTTCCTTGTGTTTCGGACTATCATTTGAGGCGACATCTTCCGACGCCGATTAAGCAAGTGAAGCCATGGCAATCACCGCTGCCAAGCGAAGGCAGCTGAGTGAGGAGCTTATTGAGCGAGCTGCAGCCGGTCGGCACCAGGATGTTGCAAAGCTCCTGGAGGAAGGGGCAGATACCGAGTTCGCAGACCGGAATGGTTACACGGCGGTCTCCGAGGCTGCCATGTCTGGGCAGACAGTGGTGCTGGGCCAGCTGCTGCGAGCCGGGGCGGACCCAAACAAGCCGGCAAAGGACGGCCGAACGCCACTCCATCGAGCGGCATTCCACGGCTGGATGCCGGCTTTGAAGCTTTTGCTCGAGAACGGCGCGGATCCTTCCAAGGCAGACAGCGATGGGAAGACCCCCGTAGAGGTGTCGAAGAAAGTGGCAGTGCAAGAACTCTTTGCTAGCTTCAGCGACGAGCAAATTCAGGAAGCTATTCGTGCCCAGAAAGAGAAGATGGCCCAACGTCCGCGCTATGATGATGAGACCTCAGCGAGCAAGCCAGCGCAGGCACCTGAGGTTGCCGAAGTCCCGAAGAAGACACGCACACCCAAGACGATTTACTACAAGGACAAGGCCGGGAACAACCAAGCCGACACAGGCAGCACTGACCAGGGTGCCACAGAAGATCAGAAGCAGTTTCTCGAACTCCATTCTACATTAGACATCATTGCCCAGCCTGACGGGTATGCATCTCGTTCTGGAAACGTCGGAGGCTACAAGAATGACGTTCGGGTGCAGGGCGGAAGCCTAATTGTCGAAACCTCCGAGGGCCTCTTTGCAAGCGAGGAGGTCGGGGAGAGCCCCGAGCACAAGGCCGAGCACAAGGCCGCTCTCTGGTTGCAGAACGTGGACGACGTCGACGTGCCGTTGGAGATGCCGGCCATCCAAGCCGCAAAGGTGAAAGCACAGGAGCATTTCAAGCAAGGCAGTGTCAGCGATGCTCGACGAGTCACCACGGCGGCGATCCGTGCCGGCGAGCTCCTCCTCGCGAGGGACTCCACACTTGAGGAGAAGGCCAACGAAGATTTGCAGTCCTTGCTTGGCATCCTGCGTTCCAACCGCAGCCTCTTGCTGACACACCAAATTCAGGCAGGAGACGAGGAGGTCCTGCAGTTCGGCCCCGATGCTGCTTGGAGCTTGGTGGTCAAGGACACGGATGCGGCATTGATGGATAATCCCTCCAACTTCAAAGCTAGCTTTCGGCGAGCACGTGCTTTGTTCGAACAGGGAGAGCTGGATCAGGCGATGGCTGATGCCACACGTGTGGTGGACCATTATGCTCGCAATACGCAGGTCTCCAATCCGGAGGCAGTTGCATTGCGGCAGAGCATCATGGATGCTTTGAAGAAGGAGCGTGCAAAGTGGGGCGACAAGGGAGGGCCACACTGGAACCGGCTTGTGAACGACAGTGGGGCATTGATCTCGGAGGTGTCATAGGTCTCGAAAGTTGATAGTTTCACGCCCTCTCCAGCGTAAGAACGTTCTGATGTTTTTGGCAACCGCCAAGTTGTGCCTTGATGTCAGATCCTAAAGTGCTTCGAGAAGAGGGTTTCACAGCCGTCCGTGGCTGGAATGCGATTTCTGCATGTGAATCAGGGGCTAATCAGCCTCGAAAGTTTGATCGCCACTTGCCGGCTTCTTTCAGCCGGTGCATGCAACATAGACCCAAGTCCGTGGAAGGCTTCGGCTTCGGAAACGCAGCATGCTACAGCCTGGTGCCAGCTTGCATGCCATGGAGGCGTTTCCACCTGCATTGGTACACTCGGAGGACCTTGTGTCGTGCAAGATATTTGGTGATGCCAGAATAACATAGTGGCTCTTTACATGCGTTTAGTTGCAGCCAAGGCCACCAAGAATCAAAAGTTTGTGCTAGTCATCATCATCGACCATTCATTGAGCCAGCAATTCCACATCGACTTTTGAGATACTTCGGACCCAGCGATGGAGCATGGCCGGGTCACAACTGTTCAACCGTGCTCAGCCCTGAGCAATGCGAAGAGTGAGCGCTGTTTATCCTCATGCGCTGTCGTCGTTCTTGGAATTGCACACACCTCAGGTCGCAATTCCTCTTGATGACCCGCTTTGCAAGCGCAGTGCGCTCAGTGCGTGTCGCTAGGACAAGAGAGGTTCGGGCTTAGGGGCGCCCAGTGCCTTTGGAACTGCGGATGCTTGGGTCTATGAGTCTATGCAGCTCTGAGGCCTGGAGTCTGCAAAGCCGTTGGATCTGACACCCAATCCGAAGGCGCAGGAACTCCGAATTCCATCACCGCTCTGCAGGGTGTCAAGAGTCAAGACAGGAGAGCAGAAATGGCGTTGAGACTACGACAAGGCCCGTGAGGCCAAGAAATGGGCAAGAGCATCAAGACTGTGCTTTGCCATGTCAACAGGCAAGCCAAGCTGCTGGGCAATGAACGCAGGACAACTCAAGTCAGGCTGTTGAAAAGACAGCGCTTTCCCTTCTTTTTGTTGCTGTTTGCGGGAGCCGAGCTAAAGGCAAGTTCTTAGCCTCCGAACTCGGATGTGCAGGATATCCATCCTCTCGATCACAGTTTCAGGTGCCCGAGACGCCGGCTCCTGAGATTGCAGCTATCCGGTGGCTCTCCAAACGTCACCGGCCAGTATTCTCGGCCACCTGGTCATATCCGAGGCCTGCAACGGCAGCTACAAGTTCGATGGGCTTCACCAAGGGAAGCCACTCTTCAAGTCTGACACCGGCGCCATCATCTACTTTCAGCGGCGCAGGGCCCAGTGTCCAAGCAAACTCCGGAAAGTCTGGAAGATGCTCGTGTCGGCATGGGAGGTTCTGGAAGATGAACGCGGCCTACAGGACCAGCTCTTGGATGTGGCTTGGTCTTTCGTTGGAAATGCCATGATGCAGTCTGCAGCTTTTCGGTCGAGAGAAGGTACAGCCTTCCCGACAGCCGGACTGCTCTGCCGCCAGAAGGCGAGTGGACACGCGAAGGGTCGCTTTGCAGCAGTGGCGATCCGTGAGTGTGTATCGGGCACCGAGAGCGAAGCAGACCTGAGGTCGGTGGAGATGACCTCGGGATCCGCCAAAACCTTGGCAGGGCCGTGTGACGAAGCAATCAAGGTCTGTGTGAGTCGGAGGCACCGACGTTATCGCTTGTGGACGAGTGTTTCAAAAGCCTCGGAGAGCAAGGTGCAGCCGCAGTGTAGCTTGCTTGGCGGGAGAGTTCGGGCTAGGATATGTGCCGACTCAGATGGACTTGCAGAGCGCGAGGTAGCTCCTTGAGACTAGAAGGGGGCCGCACAGCTTGGGCCACGGCAACATCGTGTGAGTGAGAGAGCCGCAACAGAGTGCCTGTGCAGATTGGATTGCTTGTGGCTAAGGTGCTTAAGCGTGAGGAGAACAAGAGCTGGCGGTGGAAGCCGGGATGAAGCATAATGAAAGCAGAGTAGCATGTGCAAACATGATGTACGGGTTGAGTATGTCTGCTTTACAATTGCGGCTGCTCTTGACCCGTGATGCTCGACCTACAAGGATCGAGCTTCCTGTCTACGAGCAACGCCCCAGCAGACCTCCGGCGGCACAGAAAGAAGTCGCAGAGGCCGAGCGACATCCTGCCCCCGACTTGAGTTTTGCAATCTTAAGGCCCTTCCAAGGTTCCTACCCCTTGCTGACAAACCTCGATGTCCCAGTGGTCGAGGAGGTTACTGGAAGTTCAAGTGACATGGCCTGAGCCAGGAGCAAGTTCCGCAGGCAGCTCTTCCCTCTTTGGAGGATCTTTGTGCGGTGAGCCCAGCCAACCCAGCTGTCCAGGGCGGTCTCGGAATGCGGAGTCACAATGAAGGCAAAGCTGGATGCGGAAGAGACCGCAGACCGGCTGCCGGCAACTGAGATCCGCAGTTTGTGGAAATGTGCTCGTCAGTTCTTGCAACGCTTAGGAACTTCGGCTTGCTTGGGCACATCGATGAAGAAGACGAGGAACAGCCTTCCTCACTCCCGCCGAGCGGGTACTTCAGCCCCGACCCCGTATGCTCGCAAAGAAGGGAGCGTGGGCTGGTCTGATGTTCCCTTTTCGTCCTCCGGCTTGAGGCTCAGACATGATCCGACAGATGGGCCAAGGAGGGGGAGTGTTGTCGATAAGTGGAAATAGGGCTCCTGTGGACGCTGTCTCCGACAGTCGCGGCGCGCAGGCATGCTCGCGCAGATTGCGCGGGATCCGAGAAGCAACTTGGACTGCACCAAGCGCTGGCCTCGCCTCACCATATCAGCTTTCTGACGGAGGTGAGCCTTGCAGCACCAGGTGCGTTGCAAAGGGTTGGTGCTGATGGAGTGATGGTGAGAGCTTGCGCCTTGCCAGTCCGGAAGCTGCGGACGAGCCGCCGTGGCCGCTCGAACAGCCTCGAGTCGGCATGGCCGCTCGATTGATGAAGTCCGACGTCCGCGGCTGAGCTCTGCATGCTCTTCCTGCCGCTTGTGCATGCTGCCAGCATTGCCAGCATGCTGCAGTGCGGCGGTGCAGTGCTGCACCCAGGCCGAGTCCCAGCGAGGCGACGCGGGAAACCTCCTGCGCGTGCAGCACTCAGTTCTGGTCCCTCCGAGAATCCCTGGCTCGGCTCGAGCCGAGCCGAGAGCTCCCGTCCGGGCACGACTCCGCGAGGCGAATCGCCTTCGATTTCGGTAAGCTTGCAAGCTGCTAAGATGCAGCGCTCCGCCTGGAAAAGGCCGTTGCGGGAAGACGGTGATGTCATGTAGAGCCGGTGGGCAGCGGTTGGTGACGGCGCTGATTCAGGTGATTCTTCGCTGCAGATGCCTCAAGCTAACCCGGAAGCCATGAATAGCTCTAGTACATGCTACTGCTTAGGGCCCTATGTGCAGACCTTCCTCAATCGGTGCGTGTCATTTGTTTTGGTTCTGGTTCGACCCTCTCCTTGCTGAAGACCTGAGAGCACGAGCTGAGATTTCACGGGGAGCGCAGTCCCGACGCATTCTTCCTCCTTAGGAGTTAAGAATGCTCTTCTCAGCGCGGCTGGTGCAGCGAGCGTTGGCCCTAAGCCCTCCAAAGGGCGGCAGCCGGGAGCGCAGCTTTGCCGTCCTCTCCCATGTGTGGACAGGTCGGAAGTCGGGACCTGGGCCCGGTCTTGTGACGCTCCGCGTCCGCGTCCCCTGAGGTGGTCAGCGGCCCGATGCCAGTGGACCACAAAAGGTTTGTGCCAGGAGCCCGGCAGCGCAACATCTTATCAGAAGCTCAGTCTTGGATTCCATAGCTTTCCGCCATATCCATATCCATATCCATAAGTCTATGACCACATACACACGCTCATCCATACTCATCCACGTATGCATGTCCACCCGTCCATGCAGACATGCAGGCATGCATGATGCCCACATACATACACATACCTGCCCATGTAGGCGCGCCCACACACTCTCAATGACATTCACCCTTCACAGCCCGAAAGCAGGCAGCAGAAGTGTCGATTAAAGCGAATCTTGTCAGAAGCATCCACTCTGTCCAGAACGCTCAATATGTGCAGTCTGTGCGAGGTGTGTTTAATGGAATGTAGAGATGGACTTGCGTAACTTTGTTGCATTTCAACTCTTTGTTCTGCATCCATGTCAGGGATTTGGGATTTGGGCTACATCGGTGCTGAAACTGCTGCAGTGTATCGGTGCCACTATTTTAACTCATGCTGATGCGTTTGTACACGTGTTAGCACATGCCGCGATGGCGCGATGCATGCTCGTGGGCTGTGCACCTGCCGAGAGGTAGCATGCGAATGCAGTTCTCGCACAACTAAGGTCATGATGCACGGCATTTTGGGATCGAAGTCGAGCCATGGCGGCCTTGCAGGGAGTGCACTTACTGGTCGCTGCAGGATTTGCCGTAAGGCAATGCTCTTAAGGAGAGGGGACAGCAGTAACATTATGCGGCTACGATTTACGCTTCTCTTCGTCATCACTGTAGTACTAAGGATGCCAACAATCACACGGAGTGTCCCTTTGCCGCCTCTCGAATCGTTGTCGACCATCACCACTGCTACCACAAACCGCCGCCGCCGTCATGGTGTTGTTGATGTTTTAAAGCTCCTAGTTGTGATCCACCGCTGCTGCTGCTGCTGCTGCTCTTGCTTCTGCGACCTAGTGGGACGAAGACGACGACCATCAACAATCATCAGCAGCAAGGTCAACAACGAGAAGATCTGCACGAAAAATGCAAAAAAGACTGGCATAACAGCAACACGAGCAAGACCCATGCACACAGAGCGCAACCGACAGACCGCACAACTCGAACATGCCCCACCGCCATTAACCAGCACTGATCTGAATTTCATGGCCGTCACCGTCACCCAAGTATCCATGGCCATCGGTCGTCGGTTTCAGGATGATCATCACTTCGTCATGGGTTTAGGGATTCAGGGTTTTTGGGGGTTTAGGATTCAGCATTAGACGTCAGCTTAACAACTTCCCACTCGTCTGACTTGTCGAGCACGAGTGACAAAAACAACTTCCCACTTGTAGCAATAATAATTACTGGACATAGTGCAATTGCAAGATACTCGTGGTTCTTTCTCACGACTTCAGCATGCATGTTCGTTCTCAACACGGTGTGTGATGGCCGAAGTCGTCCGCAGCAGCCAGCAGACGCAGCGGCCATCTGCAGCGGACTTCATCTTCGTGGGTGAGCGTGGTCTCGAGCTTGCTCAACCTCGCGATTACTCAGATTAATTTGTGAGTGTGAACCAAACTGCAGCAGACGCCCGGCGCGAAATAACCTTTGACAGCGACGCGTCGATTTTCGTGGATGTGCATCTGCTGAGTGGCAAGAGTGCGTCTTTGGAAGTGGAGGCGGATGCATCCATTGAGTCATTGAAGCAACGTGCCCGGAGTGCCCTGGCCGCGGGTAGAGGAAGGCTGCTGAATTCTTCTGGAGAGGTGCTTGGCGACGTGCAAACTGTCACACAAGCGAAGTTGAAGAGTGGAGACGCGCTCACCCTGCAGGTAAACCAAGTCCAGCTTGCAGCCAGCAGGCACGGCGGTATATTCTTTGCGTTCGCCGCGCTCCTGGGTGATGGATCTGTGGTCTCGTGGGGTAGGGCCGACCATGGTGGCAACAGCAGTTCCGTCCAGGAGCAGCTGTGCGATGTGCAGCAGATCCAAGCTTCTGAAGCTGCTTTCGCCGCAATCCTTGGTGATGGATCTGTAGTTACCTGGGGTGATGCCGACTGTGGTGGCGACAGCAGTGCGGTACAGGATCAGCTGCGAGATGTGCGGTGATGGATCTGTGGTCACCTGGGGTAGTGTTATTTTTGGTGGCCGCAGCAGGCTCGTCCAGGAGCGGCTGAAGAATGTGCAGCAGATCCAGGCTTCGCAAGGAGCATTTGCCGCAATCCTGGGTGATCGTGCCACCTATGGTGGCGACTGCAGTGCAGTACAGGATCAGCTGCGAGACGTGCAGCAGATCCAAGCTTCTCGAGAAGCATTTGCTGCAATCCTGTGTGATGGATCTGTGGTCACCTGGGGCAGTGCCCTCCGTGGTGGCGACAGCGGTGCGGTACAGAATCGGCTGCGAGATGTGCAACAGGCGTTGCCTAGCAAGTGAGAGAAAAGTGAGAATACGATCCCAGAGCCCTGTGGAAGATCGAATCCCTGGAGCCCAAAACCCTGGAAGGCCCTAGAAACCTAAGCCTCAAACGCATGAAAACTTCTGTAAACCCCAACAGGAAGGACTATTTGTGTGGGATCAAAATCGGTGGCTAACAGCTCTTCGTCTGCACAAGTCGGCGAGGTTCTCCACATCCAAGACGACACTGCACTTTGGGGGACCGGGTGTCGTGTGCGAGGGTCACGAACTTGCTGCTGCTTGATACGGGACTTTGCAGAAAAAACAAGGGACCTTAAACTGAAGACTATATAAAACAGCTTTATTAGAATCGTGTTACAGCATAATCGGAAGACCACCAAAGACCATCAGCAGACCACCAGGCGACTGCAACCTAAACCCCAAAACGCACCATCTCCTGAACCATCCAGCCCTACGCCCTCTCTGCCCTAAACCCGAAACCCTACACCCTAAACGCTAAAGCACCCGAACACAGAGACCTCGTCTGGCGAGTCCGAGTTGCGAGAGTATAAACGCTAAAGCCTAAACCCCTAACCCTATGACGATTCGACAACAAACTGCTGCGTACCTGCCCCTATCCTGTGGCCACACATCCCATGCTCTTTTGCCCGCATGTATGTGCAACCTCCAACCCTATCCTGCAGCAGTTTGCCGAGAGTAGTGGCTGAGGTCTCGAACTAGGTAACCTAGATCCAAACAAACGAGATCTCAGTGAGAGCAGCAGCCTATTACGCAGTCTATTATGTTTAGGAGTATCTTAGGGCATGTGTTGTTTACAGTTTCACAACTTGTTGGCATACCTCGAACCATATGCCTCGCCTGGAATGTCCGAGTTTGCTGTCATGAGACACAGCTGTTTCGACTGTTACTTCGGAGTTACCCCGCAATGCGGGCATTGTCTTTGCTAGGTAGGAGGAAAAAGCCTCTACCGTAAACCCTGAAGTAGAACCTCGTCTGGCTGCGTCCGAGTTGCGAGAGCGTAAAGTTTAGGGCCTTAACCCTGAATACGTAAATTTTCGAACCGAAAAGGATGCTATTTGAGTACGCCGAGTACGCTCCCTTAACCTCAAAGTTGTGAAATGGAGCACCGGGCTACCCACTGATGACCTAGACCACTGCAAAGGAACTCCAGCGAGCACCCCAACTTTTTCGACGAAAAACAGCCTCGGGTAACCAACATGAATCTCCTGTGCTCAGGGTGATGCTTCTCACACACTCCCCTCGCTACTCCCTCCACAGGAGTAGCGATCCGGCAGTTCATGAAAATAGGCTAACGATTTCAAGCCTCATCCGAGAAGCAAACACTCCAGCTGTTCCTTCTGCTGCTATCCTCAACATAGGACAAAAAGCAGTTTAGGTTCGCTAGTTTCATTCCGAACACTCCACATCTGTACATTGAAGCTTCCTCTTTAGGAGGACTTCGTATCCAAACCACGGGCATCCCCTTGAAACACAATCTTCAGACATCCCATAGAGGAAGTGAGTCACCCTGGAGCCAGATCTGCCTTAGCATTGATCAGCTTCTAAAAGCCCCTACCGACAGAAGGGAGAGTACACCGACCCTTCCTCGTCGCTGCCTTATGCTCAAGAATCCCCCAGAAGCCTCACACACGAGACTCAGTCAGAATCAGAAATAATGCCGGCCGGACTCAACCCTAGTCAGATAGTCACCGACAAGCCAATGAAATTCCGACTGGATCTCATCTGGATAAGGCTCTACATCCACAGCGTGCCCGGCTTTCCACAAGCAAACAAAATGCGCCCACGATGAGGGATCTCAGAGTGTAGAGGCATCACTACCACACCAGAGTCGTCCGTTTGGCACCCTGCCTCCTCAGCCCTTTTCATGCTAGCGCGATCATTGGCACTGTCGCTGTTACCACCATCGCCGCCATGACCGTCACTGTCATCAAAGCCACTATCATCACAGGTGTAATGGTCTGGTGTACTCGTCACAGAGTCTTAATTCAGCTGCAACACCCCAAGGAACTGGAACACGCCTTCCCGGCGGCTTCTCCAGCAGATTGGTGCGCAGGGCTGGCGTATCCTACAACTGGACCACCGCGGTCATGGGCGATCACCATCAGGCATGCACGCTGCGCAAGAAAGTGTAAGTGTTGTTCCTCGCTTGACTTGGTCGAATGCGAGTGCTAAAACAAGTGTTGTTGCCAGAACTTAGTCGTCTGCCATTGCTTTGCGATTCGAATCCGAGAAACATGGTACTAGTACTGCTTCCGCTGCTACCTCCACCGCGGTTGCTTTGCTGCTGCTGCCACTTCCGCTGCTGCTGCGACGACCACTACCACTACCACTACTAGCCACTACTGACAAACTGCTACAACTGTGCCAGGTGGGTGGCAAACAACAACAACTACTACTACCACTACTATTACCACAACAACAACAACTTACTACTACTACTACTACTACTAGTAGTAGTAGTAGTACTGCTACTACTACTACTACTACTACTACTATTGCTACTACAAACTACTACTACTACTGTTACTACTACTACTACTACTACTACTACAAAAGCACTACTACTACTACTACTACTACACCTACTACCTACTACCTACTACCTACTACCTACTACCTACTACCTACTACCTACTACTAACTACCAACTACTACTACTACAACTACGCCATGTGGGTGACAGAACTACTAAGCGTGCCAGGTGGGTGACAAAAACTCCTACCACGACTGCCACTACGACGACGACTGCTACTTCTGCTGCTGCTGCTACTACTGCTACTACTTCTGCTATTTTTTACAGTGCTTCGATTGCCCCGACTACTACGACTACTACGACTGCTACGACTACTACGACTTCTACTAGTATATCTCTTTGGGATTATTGCTGACCTTATTGTTGCCATTCTTTCTATCGTCTTTTTTACCAGTATTATTCTCTTGCTTCGTGTTATTATTGTTATGATGACTAGCTAGCATTACTATGATTATTTCTACTATTATCATTATTGCTGCGGCTACTGCTGCTGCTGCTCCTCCTGCTGCTGCCACTTACTACTACTGCTACTACTACTACTACTACTACTGCTACTGCCACTGCTACTGCTACTGCTACTGCTACTGCTACTACTGCTGCTACTACCACCACCAGGAGTGCTGCCATTTGTCTATCCCTCAGGAGCCATTTACAGTGTTTCCATCGCAGATACCATTGTATTTTGATGCTGTCCCTGCCTCTTCATCTCCGGCTAATGGCTTGCACTGAAGATGCTAGTAAGTGACGTTAATGGCTTGCACTGAAGATGCTAGTAAGTGACGTTACTCGCCCCACTGCCTCCGATGTCGCAAGCATTCAGCAGCTGCAACCTTCCTGCAACTCTGCGGCAGGATCCGCGCCTCACAATCTCGATGGCTGCAAGGACGATGTCCTTGAGACGTGGCGCGGCACAGAACTTCAGAAGGAGCTGAACGAAGAGAAGATGAGAGCAGCTGCGTTTCCATACTAGGGGTCGTGTTTTCAAGCCATGTCTCGTCGAGGCTCGAGGCCGCTGGGGTCTCGCAAGCCGAGCTTGTGCTTTGCGGGCATTCCTTCGGCGGGAAGGTGGCCCTGGTGCCCCGCCCTACTTTGCAAATCTCTGCCCGGGTGAAATACCTGTCAGAAGCTTGTGATCTCTGAGGCCGTCCTTCGTGCTTTGTCAGCCCAAGGCAAGCCTCCCAGGTGCACTTGGATCTTTGATTCCGTTCCAGGACGCTGGATGACTGACAGTGTTTCTTCGACACATTCACGGTTTCGCAGCAGGACGGCCAGCACAATCTTCTGCAGAAGAGGAGCAGCGGCTGCAAAGTGCCGCCTGGTCAGCACGGAGTTCAAGTCGGGGAGGCTGTTGGACAGGAAGACTTGCACACCAGCACCGCGAACGCCGGATCATACTCCAAGACAAGCTGCTCTACTGTAAGTTACGTGAGAAGTAGCTGCTGATGCAGTCAACAACATCTTGTGCAACATGACTCAGAACTAGAAGTGTCAGCTCCAATTTGAGTCCATACGCCATACGCAAAGTGGGACGGTGCTAACGTACAGAACATCGGGTCACCTTCGCGGATAGCAATCAATCTCGCAACTGCTTGTGCTCCGCAAAAACACAAGGGCAACAGCAGCTGAGGGGACCGTAAGTAGAGAAATGGATAGGCAACAGGGATCGAGGTTCGTCGTTGTCAAGCCTGGAGAACCATACGCTGTTGGCACGTGGTGGCAGGGGTTCGACACGCATCATGTTGGCTGTCTGTTCATACGAGGTGAACTTCGTGCTTGGAGCTGTAGCCTCTGCGGCGTCGAGGCGTTTCAGCAGTCGCAGCGATGCTTGGCTGTGCAACAGCATCCCTGCGAGGGTACTGGGTGGCAGTCTGATACTTGTCTCGACGGGGCTCCGCCAAGCGCTGTGATGACTCTGATGCCCAGAACGAAAACATTCTGGAGACCTCACCTAGCACTTCAGTAAAAAAGTTTCAGGATACTGTGAATCATGAGGGCCTTGAATGGATGCACCGCAAGACGGCCCCGTGCTGGAGCGTGTGGAACGTCATGAGAGAGACAAAGACTCACTCACTCCGCCCCAGCTTCCGCGGGGTCTAGCACAGCTGCGCGCCCAAAAGGGGTCGGATCAGACAGGAGGCCCCTGAAAGCGGTGGGGGGGGGGAGGAGGATTGCAATCCTTTGGGCCTGCGGAAAGAAAGGAAGAAAGAGATAGGCGGGGGGGAACCCTCTAAACCTGTGGCTGCTTTGGTGGTATGGTCCTCGTTGGGTGGGCTCCTGCTGGAGCCGATGGCGTGGTGGATCACGGCCGTGTGGCTCCGAACTTGCTCCCGTGCTGCCCCTTGTGTCCCCGGTCTGACAGATCCAGGGCGCTGGGAGATCCCCTGGTCCAAAAGAAGAGAGCAGATGTGCACTGCCATGGGCCGCGGCTCAGGATCTCGTTGAGGTGTTGCAAGCCGAGCACGGGCTTGCGCCGCCTGCGGCAGCATGGATCGCCACTCGGCCTGTCAGACTTCGGGAAGAAGTTTTTAACGCAATCTTGGACTTAGTCAAAACTGCAGGCTCAATCGGTGCGTCAAGTGCCGACGCAGCCTCAGCTTGGTGAGTACACGACCTGATGGGGATCAAAACTTGACCAGGGATGGAGTGGAGCTGAGCTACGATATGGAAGTAGTGCGTGGAGACCCAAGCTCCGTTGACGGAAGCACTGTCGGAGTCACCATCGATCTCGAGTGAATTGGTTGCCGAGGCGAGATTTATGAGGCCTACCGTAGTACGGATATGTGGCACTTGCTCCAGGAGGGCAATGCCGAGCTTCGGATGCAACGATGACGATTTGTAGTCAGCACGTCGTCTGTAAAGTTGCACAGATCGTGAATGAGGGAGGTGGTCGCAGAGCTTCAGCCATCATGTCCTGAGGAAGTTGGGATCGTAGTGGCGGGGCGTAACAGGCAAGGGGAGCACAAGCTGGCAGAAGTAGGTGGTGACTTGGCGTGCATTAGCCAGATTCGCCTCTCTCGCTTCCCTCGGAGGCAGAGCTGGGGGCCGGAAAACCTTCAGCGACTGGAGAACTGCCACCAGGTCGGGCAGCAGTCGCTCTGGCGTCGAAAGCTGTCCAGCCGCAACAGCCACGCTCCTTGCAGGGCGTGCAGGTGGTCACACTGGAAAATGCAGGGCACAACGTGCGCCGAGCTAGACACCTTCGGAATCCCGGGATGAAAAGGTGCAGTTTGCATGTATCCCGTGCTTCGTGTGGATTTGCTGCAGGTTCACGTGGATGATTTGCCGGGTCTGTTGACTGCGATAACTCCGAGCTTCGCATAAGCGAAGCCGCTTCGAGCTTTGTCAAAAGGGCGGTGTCTCAACTTGCAATGTGCCTACGGGTGGTCCGGTGCAGCATCTTTGACATTGATCACGAAGGGCATGTTTCAGACCAGCCAGCTGTCCGTTGGCTGCTGGTCCGTTGGGGATGAAGTCCACGAAGTGTCGCTAAACGTTGCGAGTTGGCTCCCAGTCTGGTTCTAGCCTTGACCGTGGGCCGCTTCAGCCACATGTCCGTTCTGGTGAAGGAGACTTCATGGGCACACTTCGCCCGCTCCCCCCACCACACCCACGATTGAACGGTATCTCCAGTCCCGGCCCGAACAGGGAAGATGCTCAACGGTCTCAGCAATCGCTCACAGTTTCAGCGTTCTTTCAGGACTTGGTCGGAAATGAGTACAAGCTTGAGCTGACTGGTATCTTGTCGGCACCAGGGGTGGAAAAGCTATGCAGCTTTGTCAAGTTTCCGAAGCAGGGTTGGGGCCCAAAAGAGAGCTGCCTCAACCCACGTCTGTTGCAAAAGCTTTCAGCTCATCCCGACAAGGGGCACCTAGGCTAGTTTGGAGTCGTCGTTCAAGCTTCAGGCTGCCAAAGCGATGCTCAAGAAAAGAGCTCCAATCCCATCGATGCTTCATGATTGAGAATCATAGAGTAAATTCCGAGAAGCCCGAAGTCCTCAAACTCGTGATGGGCAATGCGTACACGCTCCCCAGGTCTGCAAACCGTTCTGGACTTGAAGAAGCTTCTGGAGCAAACTGTGGTCGACCTCCCCACCCCACAGCAACGATTAACTCTCCTCCGCACAGAGAAGAGGCTGGGGCCGGACGAAGCTGTGCTTGTCCTCAGTGGACCGCCACAGGCTGGAGCCTGAGTCGCAGCAGCTGGCAGCCTTGGGTCTCAAGGATGGTGATGAGCTGGCCGGGGCCCCTCGCTCTTCCAGGAGCCATCGCGGCCTTCCGAACGTTGATTGTTGCTTGCCAGGAGTTGCAGGTGCTTTCATGGACGGAAGCGCAAGGACTTTGACAGGCTTGGCTGCGCAGGCAGGGACCTTCGAACGTGAGCCGTGCCATGCATGTTGCACACAGACCTCAAAGCGAGACATTCTCGTCACTTTCGTCTCAGCCCTGAGTCTGTTGAGGCAGTTTCGCAGGGCCCACTGCCTCAGCGGGGCTTACGCGCGCCGGAGGAATGGGACAGAGACTCTTCGTTGATTCAGAACGCCCTCTGTGGCCAAAGCATGGGACAAAACGGGAGCTGTGGCGCGACTAGCTCTTTTTATGACGGGTTCACCGGTTTGCTTGCGCAGAAATGCGGATGTACCCATCATGCGGCTTGCGCAAGCGGTTCCTCGGCAGATGCGTTGTTCTTACAGCTTCGGTAGCCAGGCGGACAAAGATCACGATGGGGTCATGCTCTGCCTGTTTCAGAGTACTTTGAGCAAAGCATTCCTGACCACACTCCCGAGCATAATCATGGGCAGGGCCAGGCCGCGGAGACTTTTAAGCCATCCTCCAACACAGGGTTGTTCTTCACTTCTGGTCTTGCGACCACAGTCGTTGCCAACCAAGAGTTCTTGATTGCGCTGTGGGCAGTGCAGACAGCTCTGGCTCATGGCAAAACGCCCGGCTGCCGCTGCGCATGTACACAAACGGCAGCGGACGAGGCAGTTTCAAGCGTCGGGATGGGTCGACTGAGGCGTAGCAGCATCACGTGCGTGTCGCGCAGCACCCGGAGCAGTTTGCTGATCGATCGTCTTGGTGCTTTTGGCTGGCCCTGTGTCGCTTGCCAGTTAGGGCTGACGGCTAACTGTTGGGGACTCCCACAGTCCTACACGCAACCCTCCAAGGCTCATGGGAAGTATTATGCAGTATTCCGGGGCATGAAAGGCTTCAAAGCATTCTCCACGTCGAAGATTTGAGCGGGCAAATGGGTGGCCATTTCTTCTCATCGCAATACGAGTCTGTGGCCCCCGGAGACGCACGATCCCATCCCAATGCCAAGGGTATTCCGCTGGCACTGACTGACGGCTGGGCGGAAAAAAGGGCATTTCTGAGCAGTTCAACTACGAACATCCGAACGCAACAGACAGCCCTTGCTGTTACGAGGCCTGCAGATGGCGCAGGTTTGTTTTGTATAATCTCGTCACGAATGGCATACGTGCGCAGCGAAGCTCGACGACAGAAGTTGAAGTAGAACCAGAGCTCCTCATTCCTCATCCCTACTCCATTTCTTCGATCCGGACATCTAACGTAACAAAATCTGCGACCGAGCGCTGGAAGGCACAAAGAAGCTTCGAGCATCGGTGAAGAGAAGCGTTCCCGGGCTGCAGTGGGCTTTAAATTCGTCTCAAGCTACTCAATGTGTCGTTTCTCCCACCTCGCATTCGAAGCCGCGAAGATGCAAGTGATTGCGTTCCGCAGCCGTGCTATCCCGTGCTGTGCTGAGTCCTGCTCAGCTTTGACTGTCGTCACTGGGCTGCCGTGGACCCGTCGCTTGAGCCAGAGGAGCTCGTTGCCAGGCCAAGCGGGTGGGACGAAAAACGGAGATGTTGGCTATGTATATGTATACTTATGTACATAGAGAGATAGATAGATAGATATATATATATATATATATATATATATATCAGGTCACACCGCCCCAAGATCCACCCCAGCCTTCTTGTCAATACTCCTGCGCAGCCCTCTGTCCCGAGATGCTTAGTCCTAGAGTCCGAATCTGTCGGTATTTACGGTGTGTTCTGCACTTCATGTACATGTCTACCTGACTTTTTTATTCCTTTGTATCATAGGTAAACAAGCCGAGTCCTTCAGTGAAAACAAACATACTAGTGGTATGTTTACTAGGAAAACTAAACAGAGGTGTTGTCGATCTATCCATAAAACAAAATGTGAAAGTGTGCTCAGTTGACAGCGTGTACGAAGCCTTGTAGTCTAAGTTAGCTGCTGCTGTACAGTCCTAGACATAGGAAACTAGCAGACTTGACTGCATGTGGGTGACCGCAGGGCGCCCTTTTAAAGGCCAAGGCTTAAGCGGGAAAACGACCGGTTTTCACACTGGTAGCGGAGCCAGTGCCCGAATCCGGGCCAGCGCTCGTTTTTACACTGAGTTCGCCCACTGCGGCGATTTCCCCTCTTCGCAGCCATGGCAGCTGGAGGGGGATTGCGTTACAACCCCAAGCAACATGATGAACCCGAGCTTACTAAAGCCGGATTCCTAGTCTATAGTGGTTCCGTTCAGGACTACTATGAATGG
>BGNK01002841.1:0-61529 GCA_003297005.1 Symbiodinium sp. clade A Y106
GGTTGGGGAATTCAACTAAATTTCGCTAAGACTAGGCCTTGGCTACAAGGATAGGCCAAGTGGGGCCCCCACGGTTCAGGTTCGGGTTCGGGCGGGGCTCGTTATGCCACCAACATACATATAACACACATGCATACGTACGTACATACATACATACACAAACGCACTAACATACGTGCATACATGTATGTGCATATGCATGTAATAGCCGGTTCAAGAACCTGCTATGAGCTAACCGTTGCGGCCAACCTTTTAACATATTCAGCAACAGAAACGAAGCATTAGACCCAGCTCCAGCGCAAACAGCATGACCATGACGACACGCCTGGCACTCGGGAGCTGCAGAGTTAAATCAAAAAGTAGCCATGGCTTGCACTACATACAACACAACGGTACGTAGTCTGCAATACACTTCGTGGCTCACACCTGGTGTAATTACACAAGATGAACATGAAGGAATAAATATTGCAGTGCTGCATCACAAACTTCGCATGCAAACGACTCAGAAAGACATGCGATTGGAATTGCGCCCCAAGCCCTAACTCCCTGCTCTGCTTTGCATGGAGCTCAGAGGACCTTTAACGAGATCGAAATCGAAGCTCAGTGAGAGTCTAGGCTAAACCAGCTTCTTTGCCAACTTCGCCATTCCAGCAAGCTTTGTGCCGTCCATGTGGCGATGGCATTTAATCACACTGCTGGCAGAACAGTTTGGAAAACGCTTTAGGTCCGCAAGAACCTTTTCAACGAGCTGAAGCCCATGGCCATCAACTTCAAGAATCTCGCCCTCTCCCTGGACCTCAATGCTCCGGGCAGCCCGGGCATCTGCTATCTTGACCAAATCTTCGATAAAACAACCTTTCAGTTTGGGCTTGCGCTGTGAGAACAAGTACTTCAAGACGCGAACAGCTCGCTGTGCCGGTCGGTTGCCCCTGAAGTAGGGATCCACGGTGCTGATGTCGGTATGCGGCGGAAAGTACGTCCCTGTCGGGGGTACCAACTGAAGGGTTCCAAAATGGCTGCCCGTGGCAGTGTAGTCATAATGCAGCTTCAAAGCTACCAGGATGTCTTCCTGGGCGTCGATGCCAGATCTGGATAAGGCACTTCGCAAGAGATGCATGTCAGCTAACTCCACGGGGGAGCTCGTCATGATATGATAATGAAAGTCTGCGCCTCGTATGTCGGTGTTTTTTCTTGCGGAGCCTTGCAGCTCAAGTCTGAAATCCTGCCAGATGCTCTCAGCACAAATGGTGATTTTGTCAAGCAGCCATTTGGGCGGCCGTTTGTGTCGAGGAGCTAAACTGTCGGCAAAGGTGGAAAATGTTCGAGAAGTTGACATGGCCAGCTTAACCCTGGAGAGAATGTCACGCGCAGGCTCCGTATCCTCCCGAGGATGCCACCTACAGCCGTAGCAGTGGTTGTTGCAGTACTGCTTGAAGCAAACTGACTCTGTGCTCCGACACACTCGACATGAAAACTCATGCTGGTCACAGCCATAGCAATGTTTGTTGCAGAAGTGCTTGCTGCAAACCGATTCTCTTGTCCGGCAGACTTGGCAAACATCACCATGCTGGACACAGCCGAAGCAATGCTCTCTGCAATAGCCTCTCCCACAGACACCAATGATGGTCCCGCATTGCTGACACTGCTCCGCTCCCTCACCAACATCAACTGCCAAGTATGGTTTGCACAGCGAGTCTGCTGTCAGCACGTTCCCACACATAGCACAACAAATATGAACAAGCGCGCCGTGAAAAGCCGAGAACATGTGTGAACAAACGTCATTCAAGCATGCGCGAACCAGCTGGACTGCTCTTCCCCACTGCTTTTCTCCCTCGCTGAAGGTGTCCCAATCATCAAGGGTCCTCTGTTTTGTTGGGGGGGGGGGCGGGGTAAGGACCTAGGACCTACCTGCCGTAAGACCACCAAGGGCCTTAGACCGAAATTCCAAACTCGTCAACCAGAGCTACGATTTCTCCGACTGAAGACACTCTGCGAGACTTGCATCCAAGAGGCTGGATTGTTGTCCTAAACCCAAATGTTACCCTTGTCCTATTCTCGGTACGCTTAGTCGGGTTCTAGGGTCTCGCAGATCTGAAAACCAAGAGGCTGGAATAGCGTCGCGATTGCACCAATTGGCAGGAGCACCAAGCAAGCAAGACACTTCCTCAGAGCAGATGCGGCAGCAACTCAAGTTCAGGGTTTCTGGTTTAGGGTTTGAATCTAGGGTTTAGGGTTTCCGGTTTAGGGTTTAAAACTATGAGTCTAGGGTTTCTGGTTTAGGATTTAAGTTTTGGGTTTAGGGCTCGCAAAAAAATCACGTTCGGAACCCACTAGTACGCCTCATTGATGCGTCCAGGTCTTTTCTGTCATGATTGTCATGAGCTACGTAGCTTCTTGTGTCCAAGCGGCAGCAGTGATCCACCACGGCTCACGGCGTATACCCTGGGATCAAAAAGTCCAGCATGGGTCCTGACACAATCATGAAACCCTCAGGGTCCATGTACCTACACAGTTTAGGGTTTTAGGGGTTTAGGGTTTAGGGGTTTAGGGTTTAGGGTTTAGGACCCTAAAGTACGTGTATGAGACCCCTTCAACAAGACCTAGGTATATTCGATAAACCCTTCAGAACCCTTACAGAAGCTGTACAGCAAGCCAAAGGAACCCCTTCCGCTGCTGTGCTATGTATATATATATATACTATAGTATATAATATATAGTATAATATATATATATATATATATATGCATATATATATACATATATATATATATACATTTACATTTACATTTACATATACATATACATATACATATACATATACATATACATACACACTATATGACCGCAGAGACCCTGAACCCTTGATTGGACCATTTGAGTACCCTTATTACTTCTAGTACACAGAAAAGAAACTCTGGCTACGCACGCGCACGGACCCTGAATGGAAAAGGTGCGGGAGAGACCTGTGGAGCCCGATTACAGTAAGAGGACTACTTGAAACTTGAAAGGGTTTACGGTTTATAGGGTTTAGGCAACAGAAATTTAAGTTTAGGTTTAGGGTATCAGGTTCCATGCCGTGCACCAACGAAAGAAGCCCTTTCGACCCTGAACCGACCCTGAACCGTAAGCCAAGCTCCCACGCCCCAAATCTTGAACCCTACTGAATTCTGAGCCCGAAACCCTCAAGCCTTAAACCAATGAAAAAGCCAGCGACAGTTTTGCTGCTACCAAGTCTCATGAGTTTCTAGGACTCGCTATCACTCGCTACATCTCCAAATCGCCGTGGTAATCAATGTTTATGTGTGCGCATATCCAGCATAAATACATGTCTAGATCCATCTGCTTGTATACCCACATAAATACATACATACATACATACATACATACATACATACCTACAGACATACACATACATATCTATGTATACATATGTACATGTAAATATATATATATATATATATATATTATATACAAAGGTATAGACGTAGGTGCACATATTGCGGATTTGCTGGATATACCTATGCAAATGTCGAGAGCCCGCTAAGACTCCACACACACACACACAAAGACCCAGAAAGATGTGCTGAAGGATTGGACAGCAAAACCTCATGACTCATTTACAGTGTCCAGAGGCAACCTGGTTTGGCCTTGCATGCCGAACCTGGCCTCCATCATGAAAAGGTGAGTGGTCCAGGGTGTAGGGTTTTTCAACACTGAGAAGAACGACCACCAATGCGGCTTGGACACGCGCACTCGTCCGACTCGCATGGAAACCAAATGTGTGGAAACACCTCCTGCGCCATGTCTGTGGCCAAAAGCTGCCAAGACTTCGGTGATATGAGCCTAATCGTCGAAGACACTAACTGCGAGTAATCACACTGCGGTGCACTTGATCGACGTCCTTCAGGAGAGAGCTCTTTCCTTACCCTCAACCAAAATCAGGTCGAATCTGTGGGATAGGAGCACTATAGCTCCTGCCAATACTTGCAGTTGCTGTGCTTGCCTAACTGCAGCTCTTGCTGCTAAGTCTCCGTCCCAAAAGCTTCAGAAGTAAATAGTTAACTACACCCTAAACCCTAATGGTAGTTGAACATCTAACATAGCGGCTGACATCCTGTCGTCGTGACTGAGCCTGAGTGAGCTGCGAAGGGGCATCTCACCACTACCAAGTTTAAGTTGTAGCCGCGGGTTTAGGCTTTAAGGCTTCGAACCAGTAGGCGATGTACATGTGCGTGCAGCCATCAGTTTAAATTTTAGGGTTCCTCGTTTAGGGCCGCGAGAGCTTTGAACGGCTGTCAAGTGAGGGCAATGTGCATCATCACTGCGTGCAAAGCTCCAAACCCCAAATGCCAGAAGCACGCTTCAGGGCTGGTAAGATCTAGGGAGGACGTCCAGGCAAGCAGTATAGGGGGTCTTAACGAACCCGAGGGCTCCATGTACATATATGGTATGTGCTTCGGCCTCAAAGGGCCTTTACTTGGTACTTTAAAACCAAAGTATATACTATATAGGTACATGCGGCCTGGAGGAAACAAGGTATCGGGCCGTTTTTTTGTATACTTGACTACACTACGGGGCCCTTAAGAATAGACTACCAGTTGTGCAACCCACATGTATTGAGCATTTCAATGATGGACGCTGCTCTGGCATACTTCTCGGTTCAAGGTAGCTGCTTTATGACTGCTCAAAAATCCTCCACAAGCAGCATCATCACTAGGAAGTCCCATCTACACTCAACAACCCTACATGACACAGCAATCTCGAGGAAGCGCATTCTTTGAACCGCAGAACGCGACCGTCGTCGTGAGCAGAATCCCTACAGGTCCATGTCGCAGATTTGTTTCGCAGGGTTTAAGGACTGAATGGGTAAAATAGGTTTATTGGGTTAGGGGTTGAGGGGTGTTGCATAGGCTTTCGATGTACAAGATTTTTGTGATATTGAGGGTTTGGGTACATACTATACAATACAGCTAGCTACTGGGACCCTTAGGGAATGCTTTCATACAGCACCTGCTTTCAGCAGAGCGCCACGTGGTAACCCAAGCGAGACTCCAGGCGACCAAGATGCAACGTTTTAGCGATACACGGCTTCAAGCTAGTATTGAGGTTGAGCACCCAGGTTGGACGCAGAAACTTAGACTCCTCCCTGAACCCTAGACCCTGAACCATAAGATATATAGTCTCAAAACCTAAGTTCTCAAACCCCAAACCCTCAACCCTAAGATATATAAACCCTAACCCAATGGTCAAGCGTCAAACTCAGTGCTCTTCACTGACTTGAAGCTGAGCATAGACCGCAGGATCGGCACAGCCTGCTTGTCTTCATGTGCTATAGAGTCTTACCCTAGTCTGGTTAGTAATGCCCTTGCATGAACAATAATCCTGTTGACAAGTATACACACATGAAGCTGCAAATAGGTCATGTACGGCTTAGGGAGCAAGGTTGGAGCTGGCATATTTACCAGTATTATGTCTAGCCCTTATTGTATAAAATGTAGTACAAAGGATGCCAACAACCCTAGTCGAATACGTGAGACCCAATGAAGCTGTGTTGCAGAAGTTGTGATACTATCGACAAATGTCCATCTGGGTTCTGAGAAGTTTTGGCTTCAGGGTTGGTTTCGGGCTTCAGGATGTAACACATGGGGCCTTAATAAGGGGGTAGATTGTAGTATATTTTAAACAATAAGGAATGCTGAGGAATAATAGTGGTAATTATTGCGACCCCTATATTAGGCTTCAGCATCTAGGACCTAAGAAGGACCGTAGGCAAGACATGTATCCAACCGATATTGCGGGCTCTTGGACGCTTCGGTCTCTTGGTGGCATAGCGAACGTCTGCTGTTCCGACGGTTGAGGGCCGGTACAGGATTTAGGGCTCCGGTGAACAAAGCCCATAACCAAACAGAAGACCCCTGACCACAAAGGAACATTAAACCACACAAAGGACATAGAACAAGACACCGTGGAAGACGACAAGACGCCACCCTAACCTTAAACACCCGGGACGACAACAAGACGACATGCACTTACGCACATGCAGGAGAAGCCTACGAACACTTCAGGCGCTAGAGCCTTTACGAACCCTGAACCCCAAAACTCTTAAGCGGAAACCCACAAATTGCATAAGACTTTGGGGTCTGATATATTGTCATATACAGGAACCCTCAGGAACGATAAAGATATGGTCATGATCATGATCATACAAATCACAACAAGAATGCCATCTTGGGATATTATTGTTGTTATCGTTTTGCTTCCTATTCTTATCAGCTTCATTCTTCTTCTTACTGTTTTCATCAGTGTGAGTGATTGTTGAAGTCCCTATAGTAGCAGCACCAGAAGCTTAAAGTCTGGCAGAGCGGCCTCATGACGGGCGTCTCGGTAGATCCATCCAATGACTGCAAAGGAAATGACCACCTGGGCCGCGAGCTTCTTGTTTGGGGTTTAGCTTGCGGGTTTATTTGCGCGTTCGAAAAAGGTAATGGTTCCAGCTGATAGTTTTGGCGGATTAAGGTTTGCTTGCATCTGGTCAGATTCCATCCCCGGATTCAGAGATTGCGGTCTAGGGCTTCGGGCTTGGGAGGTTGCGGGGTTGAACTTCGAAAAACCCTGCACCCAAACCTTTAAACCCTAAACCCCGAAACCCTAACCCCTAAGCCCTAAACCCCTAAACCCTTAAATCCCTAAACCCTAAACTCGAGCGAGGCCCTGTTTAGCTGGTGGCCAGCCAGCGCCTCTGGCGACGGCCACCGAGATCAGCGCAGCGGCAGTCTGGCTGAACGAGCTGGATCCAGTCTCTAGCAAGAAGAAGAGTTAGCTTCGAGTGCCGTGCCGCATTTTTACAGCATCGTAAAAAGCTTTATATATTTTGTAATACCCTAAAGCCCTCGACCCCTAAACGTAAATTAAAAGACAGCTAAAACCCTAAAACCCTATGCCCCAAATATCCTAAAATGCTAATGCCCCAAAATACCTAACATCCTACAACGCCAAGCCGCTAAGATCCTAAAATCCTATGCCCCAAGAAACATAAAACCCTGATTCGCCAAAAAATCGAAAATCATAAAGCGGCAGGAATCTTTCCAAACCTAAAGCACCAAGAACACTGAAATTCAACATCCCTAAACCAAACTCCTAAAAACCTAACCTCAACATTTGCATCGGCCCCTTAGCGCTGAACTCCCACAATCCTGAATCGCTAGCCCTGAAGACCGCTGATCACACCCTGACTCGGAAGTCCGGGCCTTGTCCACACCCAAATTTTTCCAAAGGATTTCACGAAGGAGTTCATCATCGAGATGCCGTATGCTAGCCGACGGAGAGCTCAAAGCATTCCGTATTGAGCACCGACCGCAAGGACTGCTTCTTGAGAAAACCACATCGTTCTCATCGGAGTATAGAACGCTGCCGCCGCTGGAGGCATATGGCCCGATGGCCTCAAGACTTTATGCACCGCTGTTTACACTTTCCACGAGTACATTCGTCGTCCCGACTGTCATTCGAAGTTTCGTGTTGCATCCTGTAGCCCTTCTCACACGTTCTTCTCAAGTGCAAGCTTCGATTTGCCGCGTCTACAGCGAACGCGCAGGGCCTAAGAGGCTTTGCCACTGTTGCCCGATCCACGTTGCTGCTGCAAAGACTCGCAGACTCACCCCCTTTGTTGTTTCTGCCATACTTTTCTCGGTGACCCAGAAGTAGAATCTCAATCGGATGTGGCACTGCCCGCGCCATGGCTGCATTCTTGACAGACTTCATCCTGGAGCTCCAAGCGCGTCGAGCCCTGCTGGAGTCGTCACGCGACGATGGGTACATTGGCCGCGTTTCCGTGGCGAATCACCGGCTGCCCTGTCGCACCGTCTTCTTCGTCAAACCTCAACTCCTACACTCCTCCCACCTTGACACCTCTGAATATATTGAACCTCGGTCCTTTCTGGCCCAAGTGCTTTCGAACATTCGCAGTCCTGAGTTGAAACTCCACAACGGCATGCGCTTCGATAATGAAGCGTTCCAGGATACACCTGCGTGTCTGTGATTTGTATTCGCTGGATTCCCTACTTGGCGGCCCGCGCAGGTACCAAAATGGTTGGACGCAACGGGCTCCAATCTGTGCTACCTGTTCCCGCATTCGGACCCACAGCTTGTGCTCGTAGCATTTACTGATCTTGCTGTGGGTTGGTCGAACCGAGGCACGTGTAGGTTAGTTAGGCTTGAAAGGAAAGACATGCTGCCCATATACATAATCCTTCCGAAGCCCAAAGCGCGTAGCTTGTGCCGGATTCAGTCTTCTGTGTCAAACCTGTTAAAATTCTAAACCTCTCTAATCCTCCAGCCCAGAAGCCGCTAAATACTTTGAACATCGGTCATTTGCTGTTCAAAACAGTACTTTCCAAAATTCGCAGCCTCCTCACCAGTCCGTTGAAATCCCAAAGGCCTAGGTGCTTCAAACCCAACCCTCGAATGTTCAGAAGCTCATTGGGTTCAAGAGTTTAGTAAGGTTGCTCAAAAGTTTCAAGGATAATAAGCGGGCCCTACCGATTAAATGTATGGTTGTAGGGTTAAGTAGATTATGTCACCCTTGCACACGCTGGTATTCACTCAACTCAACAACAATTCGGGTTGTGAGTTCGCGCCCCTACAACCCCAACTTGACACCTTGAAGGGTTCCGGGGCTCCCGCCCTAAATTCCCACTTCATGACTGTGGTGGGGTGGGCGTGTCTGTGGGGTGGTTGTTTTCGAAAGAGGAGTGTTCACCTGTTTGGGCCGTTAGACTTGCACACTGGGTGATTCAGGGTTTCGGGTTTTCCGTTTGCAGCGATCGAACTCGACGCGAGGAAATCTGGCCTCACATGTTGTAACACTTTACCGAATCCGAAACACTTCTTCCGGCGCCCTTGACCATGGAGCCAGCCACATAAAACATCGCGAACGCTTTAAGGTAACAGGTTGCCTACACAGCTTTAGGCAGCACAGGAACGAGAAGAGCTCCCAGCACAACCAGGAAAATGCTCAAAGTTCCTTTGTTGGCAGCTGTTGGGGGCGTTGTTATGGGGCATTTGGGCTTCTTGGGTTTAGGGCTCAGGAGTAAGGGGTTCTGGGTGTTATAATGGCTCTATAAGTGTGGAGCTTCTAGGAATTGGGGTTCCTCTGGGCAGCGGCTTCTGGATCCATGGGGTAACACACCCCTACTCTGTGTAAAGAATATCCTCTTTGCCCTGGAAAGCTTCCGAACCCATCTTGAGCCCCTCTTTGCTTTAAAGAGCTTGCTTATGCACGCCACCAAGCAAAAGAAAGCAACAATGCCTGAGCTGTGCCAAAGAGTTCAACACATGTGCTGCTTCAACACCAGCTAGCAAGCACATCTCCTCCATGTGTCCATGCACAGCTTTAAGATGCCATGTGTGGGCACAGACCTGGACATTACGCATGTACGTGTGAAGACATGCGTTATATGTAAGCACCATGTATGCATGCATGTCTGCATGTATGTGCAAACGCATGTCTTCTGTGAGAGCTGTACAAGATGCCCGATACAAAGCCGACCAAAGCAACACAATGGGTCCAGCGAGCAACGAACAAGAACAGAACCATGACAACCCTCAACGGGGACCCCTCTTGAGGAGAAACGGCTACCACGACAGGAGCCATGAACAAAAAAGAGCTTGTACAACATGAGCTACACCGCGAGCTGAAAGAACCTGCTCGAGAGCAATCAGAACGAACGTAAGCAGATCGATTGTCACACCCGTGTCACTGCCAATGATGAACTTGCTGTTTGCTCTGCCTGAGGGTAGCCCGAAACCCTGTACCTGATTCCCTATATGGGAGTTGCCGAAAATAGGGCACCCTAATATAGTACCCCAAATAGTAGGATCCTTAATATAAGGACTCCAAAAAAAAGGCACCCCCCAATTTTCGGAAACTCCCATATCCCGAAAGCTGAAACCTGCAACACACACACACACAAACACAAGCCAGCAACCCCTGAAGGGAAGCCCCAGAGTTTAGTTTAGGGGTTTAGGGTTTAAGGCTTAGGATTAAACGCCTGTTGGAACAGGGCTGGGAGTTTCTAACAATCCCGAAACCCCCGGAACAGATCCTCTATAGACCTCTGACAGATTTGTAAACAAGATCTGAACCGTAAATTGTCAAGCCTGAACCCCCAATAGCACAACCATCGCAACAGCAGAACAAAAGCAACCCTACAGTTTGAAGCCACAATTCGGTCCACCAGCGGGCAGTTGCGCTCGTGAAGACGGGCCATAGACACGAAGAAAGCGATGGTGATCATGCCGTAAAAGTTGATCTTGTTAACCTCATGATGATACTGGTAGCACTAACAGAGCACCTGATCCCGGGTATGCTTGCTAGCTATTCTGAACAGTACTATATTCAAGATGGTCCTAGTGCTAAAGTGAGTAGTAACTGTAACTGACTGAAATAGAAGCATATATTCGCAATAGTAAAACTGAGGGTGTAAGTCTTTTTCAGCTCCTTTTTGATGTCTGCCCGCCCACCTAACTAGACCCTAAAGTTTAGAGCTCAGGGCTTATAGGCTTTAATGGTTCGGCTTTCGGGACTTCGGGATCGGCTTTACGGTTGAGGGTTTACGGTTTAGGGTTTAGGGATTACGGTTTAGGGTTTACGGTTTAGGGATTGGTTCAGGTTTAAGGGATTGGGGTTTAGGGCTTAGGGTCTTTCACGGCTTCGGGCTTCAGAGGCCGGGTCTTTAGGGTTGCAGCTTCCGGGTTTAGGTGGTAGGGTTTCGTAACCCTAGGGCTTAGGGTTTGGGATTCTGTGTTTAGGGTTTAGGGTTCGCCAACTTCTGCAAATACTGTAGTACCTATTTTGGGGAGTAGTCTAACGTCCATAAATACTGCCTACTTTGGGCTGTTTGGACCACCAGGGCAAAGGTCTCCCCAAACCCTAAACCCTGGGTGTACCTAGAGGCTCATACCCTACACCTTTTTTAGGTGGCTAAGATCTGTTATATAGAAAAATCAGTATCCTAGAAAAGGGGTAGGGTATGAGGTTGTAGCTAGGCTGCAGGGCATTGGGTTGAGGATCTCGACCTTCCAGGGTTTCAGGGATACGGGTTCAGGTTTGATGCGGTTCTGCAGGAGCTCCAGGATTTTGTTTGGGGCGTAAGGTTACTGTGCTAAATACTATAAATATTGCTATGTCAGAGGCTATATATGAGCAGTAGCCCAGTATTTGGGTAACCGTTGCACGGCGATGAGACAAGCATGACATTCGGGAGTCCGAGTGAAGCTTACTTTCGTGCGTAGATAAGAAAGGCAAGCCAGGAATTTAACGGAAGGATCGCTTCGCTTTGGGTCTCGATGGGCCCACCTGGACCGGAAATAACCTAACTTTTTAGGGCTCCTTATTATGACTTGTCTATATAAGTCCTTAAAAAGGTAGCCTATTTGGGGTGAAGGTAGGCCGTGGATAATAGCTTTCGGCATGAAACAAGCATTCAAGTAGCTGGGTGAGATTCGAGGTCTGGTGAATTGCTTCATCGCCAAATTGTGCTCGGCACAAGTCAATCGAGGCGGGTTGAGAGTTCGGGATGAGGCTATGATCGTGCGCAAACTGTCTCCCCTCCTGTCTTTCTTCGGCTTACGACGTATTATCCCTGGCTTCGCGGCCAACCCGGAATCTGAATTCCCCAACCCAGAAAAGCTTGTGAAACATCAAGCAACCTTAAATCCGAAGCCGTGAACCCTAGACCCTGAATCCTAAGCTCTAAAAGCCTGAACCCGGAACCCTAAAACCTAAACCTCAAACCGTTCACCCTACCAATGATAGCCCTCATACTACCACTCCAAGCAGTGTCGGGCCACCATCTTCTGTGCCACCATCTTCCCTTTCCCGTCCTGGGAGGTTTTAGGGTTTAATCGTTTCCCCCTAATATTCAAGCTCCCCCTAATTTTAAAACCTCCCGACCCCGGAATTTTGCGGTTTCGGGCCCACAATTGAAAGTTAATTAAAACATTACATAGGGGGAGCCTAGGATTGTATTAGTTTTAATAGACCCAAAGACTAGAAGACACCAGAGCTTTAGGGTTTAGGGCTCAGAGCTACAGTTTTAGGGCTTGGGGCTTTAGGGCTCAAAGTTTAGGGCTTAGGGCTTTAGGGCTTAGGGCTCAAGGTTTAGGGCTTATGGTTTTAGGGTTTAGCGCTTTAGGTTTTAGGGCTTAATTAATGAAGCCTTAATCAGGGCTTAGGGTTTTAGATTTTAAGGCTTGGAGTTTGATCTACAGCCGGAACGGCTGCGCAGCAATCGCACGCTGTTGACTTGTCTGACTGTACTGACGAATTGCTGTCAATCCGACTCATACCCGAAACCCCCCTAATATAAATAAAAACCAAACCCCCGGAAATCAGTTCTTATATTAGGGGGGGGGGGGCGCCCTTTAATATTAGGGGGAAGAGATTAGTGAAGTTCAGTGGGTTAGGGGTTTAGGGTTAAGGGGCTTAGGGTGCACACAGAAAGAAAGCATAACTTGCAGAAAAGTTTGCGTTTAGTTCCATATGAGTGGTTTAGGGGTTTAGGGTTGAGGGGTTTAGGGGTTTAGGGTGCGCACAGAAAGAAAGCTCAACTTGCATAAAAGTTTGCATTGAGTTCCATATGTGCTGTCTCGCCATTGGCAATCTGCGTTATTGATGCACACAAGCATCTTTACTTCCAGGATCGATAGATAGAGTCGATAGATCGGTTCGTCGATAGATAGATGGATAGATACAGAGGTAGGTAAATAGGTCGGGACGGAGACATAGCTAGGTCAAGATCGATAGACTGAAAGATCCGCTGTCGTATATTGGCTTTTTCGACTGTGACAACACCGTTACAAAATTCAATTTTAAACAACCCTCAACATGTATGCGAGCAAGCATCCAAATAGAAAGAAAATGCATGGCCACAAAGGTTCAGCAGCATGAAGGTCATGGAGACCAAGAAGTATTCCTGACAGGCCGGGGCACCCTCATGCAGGCGCCTTAATCGTTAGAAGTTGCTTTAGGCTTCCGCGCTCACGGTGTGCGGTTTCGGATCTGGCTGTTTTGGGGCTGAGAGGCGCGGTCAGCGACTTTCAATGATCTTGTTCAAACTCCTCTACCTGTTGCTACTAATAGACGGTTACATGGGGGTTTCCGAAAATAGGGGACCCTAATATAGTACCCTAAATAGTAGGATCCTTATTATAAGGATCCCAGAATAAGGTACCCCTAATTTTCGGAGACTCTAAACCCTTATAGAGCCCTTTAAAGGAACCCTTATAGTACCCTTATAGTAACCCTTTAAAGGAACCCTAAGGTACCCCTCATTTTCGGAAACTCCCACATACAAACTGGGATTCCAAAGGAAAAGCCTGGCCCGGGGCGTCTCAGAGTTTGTGTCGGAAAGCTGCAGAATAAGGAGCCCCCAAAATAGTATTGGTAATTATTTGAGTGGTTGTCAAAATTATGGTCCCTTTTTGGGTACCCTAAACAATAGGTGCCATATTATACTAGGGACCCAAAAAGGGACCATAATTTCGACAACCACCCATTTAGGCACCTATATTATCATCAATCCTTGTCTAAACCACAACTCAGGCAGTCGCAATGCATCAACAATTGAAACGTAGTATGTTTTGTTATGATGAATGTTTGATTTTATGTTATATATTCTGTTACATTATACCCTAAACCCTAAACCCTAACCACCGCTGTCCTCGAGCCAGCTGGTGTTTCCAGATACCGGCAGCTTGTCCATCACCGAGTTCCGAAGAGAAGTGAGGGATACCCTCGGGTTTCGGCTTTAGGGTTTGGGGGTTTTGGGGTTTAGGATTTAGGGTTTTGGGGTTCAGGGGTTTAGGGCCTCTAGATTTCTGCACTGTAATTGACTGGCCCAGCCCGACACTGCTTATCACCAGGGACCTCCATCATAACACCATAAGGGAGCCTGAACCTGACTTTCGCCGCTGCTGGGATGTAGTGTTTAGGATTTAGGGTGTAGGGTCTTGTGTTTTTAGGATTTGGGGTTCACGAGCGTCAGCAAGTAGAGTTCTTGTGAGGGTTCTTCAAACGGAAAGCGCTGTGGGGATAATTACAAGTTTAATCCGAACGAACCACCAAGACTATATACGAAAGCAAGAACTACTTCAGAGATGCTGAAACTCCACACTCTCACCATCCGCTCGTCCAGGCGAAGACTGAGCAACTAGATATACATGGTTAACCTAAATGCAAGATCCTGAGCGCTGAAGAAACAAACTCGGCACACTGAATCCCTAAGCCCCAGCCCCGAAACTCTAAAAATGAAAAGTTTGAGCAAAAGAAGAGCGCAGGGACAGCGCCAGCATCGTTGTGGCCACGCGGGGCATAGACATCTTCACACCTAGCGGGGTTTCCAGCTGAAGATCGTATAGCCCTGTGGACAAACAAACTACTAGTTTGGATACCGCACCTTAGAAGCGTGTGTGTATATATATATATATACATATATATATATATACATATGCATGTATGTATATATATATATATATATATATATTCAGATGTACCCTCGCCTCGAGTTGGAGGTTGGGGCCGGTTGTAGCCTTTGGCATAGTTGTCAAGACTTGGTGCTGCGAGGCAACTCATCTGACATGAACCTTGTACCGTGAACCCTGAACTCTGCCAGCCTTCAACCATAACGGCAACAAAGACAGTTGCGGCAGCCAGTGTCAAAGTCAGGGTTCACGCCGCAAGCAAGCAAGCAAACAACCCAACGAACAAACAAACAAACAAACAAACAAAAACAACAAAACAAAACACAGACAACACACAAAACCAAAACAAAAAAAACACAGACCAACACATACGCGCGCGTACACCCTAACCTGACACCGCAATGTATTCAGAATTGGGGATTCAGAGAGACCTTACTTAAGGAATGTACCTTCCCTCATTTTAGGGATTCTACTATAACTTAAGGTATATTCCTTAATTCAGGCATATTGGAGTCTCTGGCATCTGCTTTCTCGTCTAAAGCACCAAACGGAACCCGAGACGTGACAGGAAGGCTACAACAGCCTTGCATTGCACAGAATCCAGGGTTTAGGGTTTAGGGTTAGGGTTTAGGGTTTAGGGCACAGAATCCCGCAAAACAGCCAAGCCTGGCTCACCAAATCACAATAGAGGCACCCGTTCCTAGTTCAGAAGTTAACCCTGGCACTCCGACTAGCCCACAGCCGGTACCGTTCATAGACTTTAAACCCCAAAGTATGTAGTCTGTGTAGACCTGTAAACCAAGGGTTAGCCTTAAAATCCTCAGCCAAAAACCCTGAACCCCAACCCGAAGCTCTTGAAGACGAATGCAGAGGCCCTAACAAGTAGAATGTGGTTTTGCAGGCATATGATAGCACAATCACAATAAGGTTTACCTTAACCCCAAATAACCTACCTTTTTAAGGACTTATATAAAGAATTCATAATAAGGAACCCTAAAAAAGTGGGTTCTTTGGGGTCCAGGTAGGGTCTCTGAGTCTCGGGAGTATTCAGACCCCATGTAATAGCCCAAATCCCCAACTTTACAAAACCCCATGCAAATGCAAACTCTGCTGCACCCCGAACGCCCCAAACTTTCATAAACACCCAAGCCCTGGAGCCATCGACCGAAAGCCTGAAACCCCGAAACAATAAAGCTTAAAACGTTTTAGGGTTTAGGGGTTTAGGGGTTTAGGGGTTTAGGGTTTAAAGTTTAGGGTTCAGGCTTAAAAGTAGACCTCGAAGCCAGGCAACTCAGAGCGAAGGACAGAAATCCCATGGCGCTGAAGATAAAAGAGGGCCAGATGTGTCCTGGGTCTGCTGTTTTTGGCACACGTTCCGGGGGGCGGCGGGTTGGGGTTTTAGGCTGAAGGGTTTGCCGTTGGCAGGTGTGTAAATGCCAGAAATTACTGAGCAGGCTCCGGGCGAGACGTATACAAGGGTCCATATACGGTTTAGGGTTTAGGGTTTAGGGTACATCGAAGAGCTGAGTTCGACTGAGCAGCCCGTGTATATGGATTAGGGGCTGAAGTGTTTACCGGTCTCGTCGGGGTTTCGGTTTTTCTGCCTAATGCCGTACGTTCAGACATGTCAACATAATTGCACAAACAGGTCGAATAATGATGACCTTTTTCGAGGTATGCAAACCATCGACATAGGGATGATATGTCCAGTTTCAGAATCAAGAAGGTCCCAGATGGGGAGCCCCCACTGCAAATAACGCCACACAACCTCCCATAGACAAACAAAAACCGAACATGACTCCCTAACCCTATGGCTCAAAATAGCCTAAAAGCCTTATACAGTATGGTCTTTGAGCCCAAAAGCCTTAATATATGAGTCCATAGAGCCTTAGGGTAAGAGTTATGGGTTTGGGGGTGCCTTGGGTTCCTGAGGGCTTCGGGAAGACTCGGGTTGAGGGCTTCGGGTCTGTCGGATCCAACTGATTTGGGTGTTTCCGAAAATTAGGGGTACCTTAGGGTTCCTTTAAAGGATTACTATAAGGGTACTATAAGGGTTCCTTTAAAGGGCTCTATAAGGGGTTAGAGTTTCCGAAAATAATAAGGGGTACCTTATATTGTTGGTGTCCTTATAGTAAGGATCCTACTATTTAGGGTACTACATTTTCTTAGGGTCCCCTATTTTCGGAAACTCCCATTTGGGCTTTTGCCAGTCTTAAGGGGAAGCGTGGGTCCTTTCGGGTCAAAGTTACAAGGCCGGCCTGGTTCTCTACCTGCAGGCTCATGTCATACCCTACGTACCCCTTTTTTAGGCTATCTAGTTTTCTATACAGCAGACCCGAACCAAAAAAAACAGGTCTCCTAAAAAAGGGGTAGGGTATGAGCCTCTAGGTATTCCGGGAGGTGCAGCAAGGATCCTCATGCAGAGCAGCGTGCTGTCAGTACAGAAGATCAAGACGCACAATGGGATCTGAACCCAGAACACCCCCCGCCCCCCCCTCCCTCCCCAATCCCTAAACCGTGCACTCCAATCGCATGGCTCCACTCCCTAAGGCTACATGTGCCGATATAGTATATACTTAGGCCTTAAAGTACCTATATAGGGACCCCTTTAAGGCTTAAGTATCTACTATAAAGGTACATGGAGCCTTTGGGTAGAGAAACTAAGCAAAAACTAGGTAGGGATATCCCCATAAAATGCTTATGCTTATCTGCTTATCCCCATAAAATGCTTATGCTTATGTGCTTTTGGGGTCCCTTATCTTAGGCCTCCGGATAGCAGCTGCAGCCCAAGGGCCCTTGAAGATGCTGTCCCACTGCCTGCGTCGCGCTGCCCGCGAGAGGACGGATACCAACTACCCAGAGGCCCCATAGTCGTTCCTTTTTGGGGTTGATATTTAGAATCCTATAGGGTCATCCCAAAAAGGAACTACTTTGGGGCCCATGGGTAGAGAGAACTGAAGGAAATAGTAGGAATATCTCCTCATAATCCTTACGTGATTACATTGGTCTGAACAAGGAACTGGTAAGAATGTGGTTGGGCGGTGTGGTACTCTAGTTATTGCAATCAGGACCATATGGGAATCTTGATGTGATTACGATGAATTATCCGCCCTGAAGCAGGGGTTCAGGGATGAAGGATTGAGGTACCACAACAATGATCGTGCTATATCGAAAATAAAAAACAATACAAAGGCTCAGTTTATACAGGTGAGCGATCCGCCACCGGACCAGTCGAGTGCCGGTGCTGAGTTCGAACTGCCAAGCAGAGTGCAAACATCCATTGCATGTCCTATTTCATTCTGTTTGTGTGCCTTGCCAAAGGGATATAACCACGTTTTTGAACTGTTGCCGATCGACTCGCGTGCGACCGAACCATGGGGGCACAAAAAGGCCGATAGCCGAAGTAGGACATGCCCAACACGCCACACTGAGGTGGAATGCGCAAATCGAACAGCATACAGCTCGAAACAAAACCGTTATGAAAACCCCTGCACAGGGGGCCCTTTTACTTCATGCAGGAGCAAGCATCATGGACTCTTGTATGCATACCTCGACCTTCTGCGATTCCCAGCGAAAGGCATGGCAGCTTGGTAGGGGCACGGGACTTTGCGAAGCCAAGAAGTTTGCAGAATCGAGGATCATCCGGATAAAACTGGCTGAAGATACAGTGACTGGGTCTGGACGGTTGAGAACCAGACTCCAACATCCGTCAATTAAGGAATATACCTTAAATCATATTAAGTATCCTACTACGTAAACTTTAGGGCATAGGAGTCTCTGGGAACATCTGATGCTGCACTCATTGACAATGACGCTAAGTTGAACAATCAGGCCTTCTGTTCAATCAGCGAAACAAGAAGCTAAGTCGAGATTTTAAAAAGCACCGAGCAAAGCAAGCATAGATTCAACGGCCAACCCCTCGAGCAGTACGGAAAACATCATGAAGCTCATTCGGGTAGGTCTCTAAACTCCGGTCCCTTTTACATTTAGGGTCCTGTTTATGAGGGTGCCGCACTATTCAGGGGACTTAAATAAAAAGGGCCCCTACTTCCAGAGAACCATCCTCGAGTACAGAGTCCCAGAGCATCTCTGCGCGCACATTGCCGGCATCAGACTAGAGGTTTAGGGTATATAGGGTTAGGGTATAGTGAACCCCAGAAAGTTGGAACATCGATTTAGGATGATTCATGCTGGGATTCCCTTTACTTTACTTTAAGGGCATGAGGCTACTGATGTTCCAACTTTCTGGCTTCTACTATATANTATAGTGAACCCCAGAAAGTTGGAACATCGATTTAGGATGATTCATGCTGGGATTCCCTTTACTTTACTTTAAGGGCATGAGGCTACTGATGTTCCAACTTTCTGGCTTCTACTATATAGGGTTTACCTGGACCCTAAAGAACCTACATTTTTAAGGTTCCTTATTATGATTTCCTTATATAAGTCCTTAGAAAGGTAGGTTGTTTAGGGTCCAGGTAGGGTTTAGGAGATTTTGGGTTTATCCGGCATCCGGGGAAGTTCTCCCATCTACTGTAATGACAACTACCCGAGATGGAACTAACTCGTTGGTTTATTCAAGATTTTGGCTGTGCTTTGAGCAGCTTGTGGTTCTCGCTCAAGTATACTTCAGATACTGTTCAGACAGTTGCAGCATGAACCCTAAACCCTAAACTCTATCCCGTCACAGCTCAAATTTGAGAGAAACCTCAACACCGTATTATAACATACTAAACAACATATTTAGGCACATGGGCCCCTATATAGGGAGACAAAGGGACGATCACACAGGAAGGACTGAAAGTAACATAGAGACCCTAATAATTAGAATAGGGCTTTGGGGCCATTAGACTACAATCATAGTAAAGAACCCCCAAAATAGTATAGGAAATTACGAATTAAGGCCCCTTTTTTATTTCCAGCCCGGACTGCCGGCATGCGCCTGATGCCCACAATGCTGCACATGATGACCTGCTGACCTAGGTGTCGATTTCAATGGTGCAGTGCCAAAACAAAATATATATAAGTAGAGAGAGTCGGCGTTGGGGGGCGCTAATCCGTCTGTTCCACTCGCTCCACTCGCTCTACCGCTCCACTCGCTCCACTCGCTCCGACCGCTCCACTCGCTCCACTCGCTCCCCACTCGCTCCACTCGCTCCACACTCGCTCCACATGCACTCGCTCTACCGCTCCACACTCGCTCCACTCGCCCTGTACGTTACCTGTTCCACTCATTCCTTTCGTTTATTATATAGAGCGAGCGGCGNGTGGCGCGAGTGGCGCGAATGGCGCGAGTGGCGCGAATGGCGCGAGTGGTGCGAGTGGCGCGAGTGGTGCGAGTGGCGCGAGTGGCGCGGACGACTTTAATTCTCCCCCCCGTGCGGCCGCAATGTATAAGTATAACAATAAGAGAAATCAAAAATCATGCCTAATCCTAAACCCTAAACCCCTACACCGAATCATGCCAAATCGATACCTAGTGACTTACACGCTCACAGGTGAAGTTGCCCCAGTCGAAACCGACATAGGATCCTCCCGGATGCAGATTCGGGATTAGGGTTTACCTGGACCCAAATAACCTACCTTTTTAGGGTTCCCTAATATGATTTCCTTATATAAGTCCTTAAAAAGGTGGGGTTCAGGTAGGGTTTAGGAGTCTCGGGACTAGGGTTTATAGGGTCTAGGGTTCGGGGGGGGGGNGGGCGTAGAGGGCTTCGGGGTTTAGGGTTTAGAGCTGCCGGCCTAGGGTTTGGGATGGTTTACGGGCTTCGGGTTTACAGGTTTAAAGTAAGGGAGCTTAGGGCTTAGGGGCTAGGGTTAGGATGGCTTTGGAGGGTCATGGATCCAGGTACTCAGGGTGTTCCTTCTGCTCAAAACCGACGGGATTGCAATGTCTCCTTTCTTAACCCCTAAACCCTAAACCCTAGCAGAATGGTTCTATGATGGGGTACTTCAAGGGTTTAGGGGGCTGGGCAGAAGTAGGGCTGTCTACGTAGTACATACTTTGGCCCTAACGCGGGTCCTGTATGTATAGATGCTTTAATCAACGTCAAAGTATATTCCACATGGGTACTTCTACCCGTATAGGTTAAACAGGGCCTTTAAAATTTAAAACGTTGATACATTGATACTGCGAGACACGGATGCTGCTTTGGACCGACTCACAAGAGTGCAAGTCACCACCAAGGTCAGGAGAATGGTACCCTCCGAAACTTCCAGAAGCTAAGCTGCCGCCTTGGTCTCCACAACTCGAAATTCGTTGAACCCAAGTTGCGAGCTTTCACGGTTTAAGGTTCAAGGTCTAGAGTAGCATTGGGGTTTGGGCTCCATGGCTTGCGCGCTTGATTCTTCCAAGTCTGACGTCCGAACCCTGGGTCGCGGAGCGCTTGAGAGCCACGGGTTCTCAGGGCCAGCTCATGGGCAGCTTGAGACAGGAGTTTACTTGGAGGTTCATGGGACTTAGTAAGTACAGTTATAAGTACATATGAGTGTAGCTGCCTTAATTATAACCCTAGTTACTAAGTCCCATGAACCTCTAAGTAGTGTTACAAACCCGCTACCGATAAGAAAGCTTGCTAGCGATCTACCTGTAGGGTCATGCGCTGCCACTTTCCTTAGGATACCTACCTTTACATGTATATATAGCAGATCCTAACCAAAAAACTGGGTACCTTAAAAAGGGTGTGAGGCGGCCTTTCCGGAACGATAGACGACTTAGCCCCCTGGAACCGAAGGCCTAACGACGATTTGGACCTCCCTGCTCTAGCCACATGTAAGCCTTCATAACAGCACGTACGTACAGAGCCCATTGGCGTATGTTGTCGTAATAATTACAACTATACAGGGAACTAGAACCGGAGATACCGAAATTGGAGACTCAGAAAATGGGGGACACCAATGTGGAAGCGCCAATGCGTCAACAAGAAGATCCTAATCAAAGAGCAAATGAATGAGGTAACATCATCTGTTGAAACCTCCATATCAACCCTAACCGCTTAACCCGTATATATTGGACCCCCACAAGGGAACCTAACTTAGAGAACTACCCATATCAACCCTAAACCCTAAACCCTTAAACCCTAAACACCCAAATCCCAAAAACCCCCAGACCCCTAAACTGCTAAACTCCTAAACTCCCAGACCTTAAACCCCATATAGGTTCTGCACCTTAATTCGGTTTACAACTACTTACCAGTATGGTTGCCTTTATCAATAAACCCAGTATAAGTCCCATGATCCTTTAAGCAACAGGCCTCCACCCCCATATGCCTTCTAGTACCCTTATAGAAAACCGTGTCGAATCAGCCCTGACAAAACCCTATAGAACCTTTATAGTACCCCAGAGCCCCTGTAGAAGGGCTGATAGCTTCCCATATCACATATGGTCTCCATTGTAGTTCCTTCTTCTGGGTTAACCAAACATGTATTGAGATCCTACAAGGCAACCCTCAAAAGGAACTGCAATGGAGACCAATATAGCGGCCTTAACAACTACCTATACTATTTTGCGGTTCCTTACTCTAATATTGTATAATGTGCCCCAAAACCCTATTCTAATTGGTAAGGACGCTATAGTACGGGCAGTCCTGCAGCTTCGCCGGTGCACTTGCGCACCCGCGACTTGTTCTTCTCGTCGAGGTACATCCTCGAAAAGGTCCAGGAGCTGGGGTTTAGCTTAGGGTAGGGTTTAGGGTTTAGGGTTTAGGGTTTAGGGTGGTATGCAAGGGTTTGGGGGCTGGTGGTTGGGAGTTTAGGGTTCGAGGTTATACTGCAGACAAGTGCCAGATACGATGCTACAAGATGGAAAAGCAGTGGGTGACATGTTCAAAACATGGCGTGACAGTTTGGGAGGGACAGGGAACCTGTCCACAGTGCCACTGAGATCAGAACTTCCTGCTAGGAGAATTGGAAAGCAAACATGGTTTGCGCCGCTGGACAAATCAAAGGATCCGAGGCTTAGTTCATTGATTTGTGACGGATTGCTCCATCTCGACCCATCTACCCTGAGGTGTAAGGACGGAGATTTAGGCTTTAAACTTGAAGGTTCACCTTGCAATCATGGGGCCGCTTGGCATACACATGCTGCTGTGAAGCAGCATTGGCATGGTGGGAGGTAATATATAAAAGCAGCTTTACAAGGAACTAACAAGGGCAGCACCGACATACACACATACACACACACACACATACATACATACATACATAATTACATACACACATACGTACATACATACACACGCCACATGTATACAGATAGATACATAAATATACATATATATATACACATATATATGTACGCATGCATGTATGCATGTATGTTATGTGTACAACTTGATAAGAGAATGCCTCATGAGATGACTTTTATGTTAGACATATTGCTATCTCGAACATAAATATACTGTACGACACTACATCAGGTTTTAAATACTATAACATGTTCCGCTATATATGCGTATTAAACACATAATACGAATAGGAACACACAGAATATTATGTTCTATTGTATTTAGATGAACCATATAAAGTGTAGCTTGAACGCAATGGTAGCAAACTTCTTGGCTTCCACGTCCGTCCACGTCTAGCCCTGGCTGGTAGTAGGCAGTAGTTGGTAGTATAGTAATTAGTAGCAAGTAACACAAAGTAGTCAGTACTGAGTTCGTAGCTGACAGTTGGTCATGGCGGCAGTCGTCGTGGTAGACGTCGTCGTAGTCGTAGTCGTAGTAGTAGGAGCAGTACTAGGAGTAGGAGAAGGAGTAGCAGTTGCAGTTGTAGTTGCAGTTGCAGTAGCACTAGCAGTAGCAGTAACAATAGCGCGAGCAGCAGCAGCAGCAGCTGTAGTAGTAGTCGTCGTCTTAGCAGTTGTCGTAGTGGTAGTAGTAGCCGTCGTCGTCATAGTAGTCGTACGGTGGATCGACGAAACCTTGCGACACCTACACATTATGATTGAGGTACGCCTTCAACCAATCACCCTGCATCCCTTTTTGCCTTTGACGACTGACCCTACGGGGGGTGGGGCAAGATTTATGTCATTGGAACGATTTCGCAAAGACTCGTGTTACTAACAATGTTAAGTAGGGGGCGCGGGGTGAAGCTGTTTGACTTTCTTAAACACGGTGCAGGATGTCTGCCATCCACAGTAGTAGTCGTCAGCGGCAGTAGAGTAGTGGTAGGAGCAGCAGCAGCAGCCAGCAGCTGCAGCGGCGGAAAACAAACAACAAAAACAAACACAGCAGTATTTTGAAACAGCCACAATTGTAGCAAAAGGAGACCGCTGAATGCAGTCATGTGGGTCAGCAAACAACCAAGCTCAGGCATGAGGGAGTGCCGAAATAAACTGACAAAATGAGCAAATAAGACGGGCTCTTGCCTGTTTACCACATCCGCCGAAGCCTTGCACACAGCGGACGTGCTAGGAATCCCAGGATTGCATTGTAGCGAAGCATCAAAGGGGTTTAATTTGTCGACCCCCTCCCTGCGTTTCGAATGCTCTGCCGCCAAAGCTTCTCGCTGAGCCGTTCTTTCGGGCACATCAGTTCCAGGTGGAAGATGTAATTTCCCGGCTTTTGAATGCTGATCTCGAATCTCACCTTGGTAAGTCGGGTGGTAAACAATCAACACCTTGGAAGCCTCTGGTTTCGGCTTTGGGGACTTCTACTTGGTTTAGGGAACAGGGTTTACCTGAACCCTCTTGAAGGACTTATAAAAAGAAGTCATAATCAGGAACCCTAAAAAGCTAGGTGGTTTGGGGTCCAGGTAGGGTTTACTGCGAGTAGGAGGTGAGGAGGTTGGGCAATCACGGCGAGGAAAAGTCTCCTCTACCAACGCAATCTTGAGTCTTAACTGTAGTATAACTAACATCCCTTAAACTTAAGCCCTACCCCAAACCCAATACCTTACTTCCCACACCCCCCAAATCCAAGTTTGATTCATATAGGGCCCTGAGTTGACAAACTAAAGGTTAAAAACTTAAACCCTATCCTTAACCCAAAACCTTTCCTCCACACCATATGTAATCAAAGGGCCCTGAGTTGACAAATTAAACCCTAAGGTCCGTGTACCCAAATAGTATATACTTTGTGCCCAATGTGCCTAAATAGGGACCACTTTAAGGCAAATGTATGTACTATTTGGGCACATGGACCCTTAGGGTAAAGGTTTGGGCAACCCCTGTTTTTCCAGTTTTGGATAGCGAAGGCCGAGGACTTCAGGAGATTCTTGACTGACCTCACAAGGACAAAATGCAGGGGCCTTCCTTCTTTAGTGGAATAGGGACTCTAGTGATATGATTACATATATACATATATATATAATATGTATGCACATACATATATTTGTCGATATACGTATATTTATGTATACGTCTATGTGTGTATGTATATGTATGTATATACATATATATACACATAATGTGCACATAAAGGGCCTTTGTCCGCAATAGGGACTGATATTATCAGTTTACATGGAGCCGTAGGTTATGAAGATTATTCTAACGGGGATTTAGGGTGCCGGCTTGCCATCATTGCACAGATCATACACGGAATGGTATGACTACCGATTCCGGCTCCTAGATACTTCGCAACGTCCATCTGCGATCTTGCATCAAACAAGGTTTTCGGCGAGGTGAGGGAAATCTTGCGAACACTGTGGCATCATTCCTGAGGTTCTCCGTACACTCTGCATTTCCTACGCGTGGCACTGAAGCTTCGGAAAAACTGAACTTCAAATCCTAAATGGGGTTTGCCACCTCGCAACCACGAACAAGATAAGGCTCTAGTGTTCAGGGTCTAATTATCGGGTTTGAAACCGATCATGTGGGGGTGCTCGTACAAATGCGGCTAGCTTATTGAGTGATAGGTAAAGGTGCCTAGATCGGGGTCACCTAGTTTCTGAGATTTCGGATTTCGAGTACATGCAGGACACTTTTTTGTCGTCGAAGGGATAGCAGCTGTGGTCAAAGTTTGACTGTGACTGCGAGAAGTCCCCCACATAGATATTACCTGAGACGGCCGGCATAAAGAAGGCCTTATTTCGATGTGATGATGTTCGCGGTTGCGTTCGTCCTACACGATTTGATATCGTTGTCCTTATGCTCCAGCGTGTCTTTGGTGAGGAGCCTTGAGGAGAAAGGCTCCTATGTCAAACGATCCGTCTGGTACGTAGGGCTTGATCTTAGCCGAATGCTTGAACTGGCGGTCTAAAGTGTCGACTTGTTAACCATCGTTTTGAACCCACACATTGAAAGTTTCACGAGAAGATCTCATATCGCGGACAGCCACAACCGCCCAAACAGCCTGTTGCAAGCGGCCTTTGCCTGCCACCGCTGTAACAAAAGTCCACTACCCACCACGGCAACATCAATCTACCCTCAGCATCACAAGCCATACTCAACCGCAATCTTGACAACCCGACCTGGACAAAAACCTCATCCCCCCACACAAGCGTCTTACTCGCACACGGAAGCAAGACTCATACCTGCAAACCAAGTCCCGAGACATTGAACCCTCCCTGGTACTAATCGCTTTGAGCAAAGACACTGCACCACGCTTTAGGGTTAAGGGTTTAGGGCCCAGTTGAGGCTTCCCAAAACTATAGAAGCGTTAGGAGATAGCGCAGCATGGGCCTGCTTGTACTGAACACGACAACCACAGGAGTTAGGATTACGGGGACCCTTGAAGATATAGACCCTCTCAGTAAGGTCTCTTTTAAGAGAGCCAGAAGTAGGGTTAAGAAGGGTCCCCTGTAAGGGGTCTCCCTAATAGTACCTAGGAATCAGGATACCCTAAACATCCCTAAACCCTAAACCCTAAGCTTAAACCCAAAACCCCCCCAATTCCTAGAGAAGCCCTAAACTTAGACCCTAAACCCTAAACCCCCCCAATTCCTAGCCCTAAGGCTCCATGTACCCATATAGTATATACCTAGGCCTTAAAGTACCTATATAGGGGCCCCTTCAAGGCCTCTAAGTATCTACAATAAAGGTACATGGAGCCTTTGGGTAGAGAAACCAGGCCACTCGTGGCAAAGCCGTCCTTGTTAGAAGCCGGGTCCACGAGGCTCACGCGCCCCTGGAGGTATCCTGGGCTTTCGGGAGCTCTCGGGTTCCTCTTAAGGGATCTATATGGGTTCCTTTTAAAGGGAGCTAGAAGGGCTCTTATAAGGGATCTAGAGGGTTTAGGGTTTAGGGTTCCCAGAGACTCCAATATCCCTTAATCAAGGAATACCTAGGGTTCCTTTAAGGGATCTATAGGTATCTATAGGGTTTCTAGGGTTTAAGGGATTCTAACATCCCTTAATTCAGGACTAAGTCTATACCCTAAAGTATAGTAGGATCTCCAAAAAATGATTTCAGGAAGATTCACTAATCGAGGGATATTGGAGTCTCTGGGCTCTTGTAAAGCAACCCTTCGGCTCCAGTTACAAAAAAATGGGTAGTTGCCAAAATGATGGCCCCTTTTCGGAGGGTTTAGGGGTTTAGGGTTTAGGGGTTTAGGGTTTCGGGTGCCCTAAATATTAGGTGCCTTTTTTTACAATAAGGAACCAAAAAGGGACACATCATTTTGACAACCACCCAAATAGTAGGCTACTGGGGTACAGAATATATATGGCTCGTAACCTTCTGTTTAGGTAACTGGAGGTCTGGGGAAGGTAAGGGTTTAGGCGGTTTAGGGTTGGGGTTCGGCTCTAGGGTTTAGGGCTTTAGGGATTGAGGGCTTTAGGGATTGAGGGATTTAGAGCTTTAGGGATTTAGGGCTTTAGAGCTTTAGGGATTTAGGGCTTTAGAGCTTTTTTAGGGCTTTAGGGATTGAGGGTTAGTTTAGGGTTTACCCGTAGGGTTGAAGTCAAGGGTTTACAGCCTAACGTTTAGAGCGTAAGGCTTCTAGGGGGTAGGCTCTTTCGGGGTTTCCCCGGTTTCTCTCGCCCAGGAGCTTAAATTTCAGCTACTAAAGAAGCCAGTGATATCGGGGCCTTAAGAATTAGAACAGGGATGTGGGGTATATTATGCTGCAATCATAATGAAGCGCATCTTTAAGAATAGTGGTGCTGTTTATGCCGACCCCTATGTTACCTCCCTGAACCCTATAAACCCTCACGTCCCCATACCCTAAACCCTATACGGGAGTTTCCGAAATTAGGGTACCTTATTTGGGGTCCTTATGATAAGGATCCTACTATTTAGGGTACTATATTAGGGTCCCCTATTTTCGGAAACTCCCATACCTCAAGCAACAATGGAACCTGAACAGTGGAACCTGAACAACATCACTATGAGATACTCTAAGAAAACCCTAAACCTTTCTAGGTTCCTGAGTAGCCCCTTTATAGTAAGGGGACACTTTTCCCTACTATTCGGCCTTAAAAAGGGGACCCTAAAATAAAAAGAGCAAAAGGGTACTACTCAGGAACCTAGTAGACCCTAAACCCCTATGGATCCCAGATTATAGAACCCTTTAAGGATCCCTTATAGAACTCTTTCAGGATCCCTTTACAGAACTCTTTGAGGTTCCCTTATAGAGCCCTTTAAGGACCCGTTTAAGGGATCTTTTCAGTTCAATGAACACCGGCCAAAGTTGCTGTCGCCGGCACCGAAGTTGTCCACGCTGACCTGAGCATTCTCGGCTCGTGTACAGGGCTTATAAGGCTTCAAGGGATTAGGGTTCAGCGTTTCGGGCTCAGGGTTGAGGGTTTTAGGGTTCAGAGAGGGTTTTGCAGGGTTGTGGCAGGGTGCTTCGTTCGAGAGGGGTGGCGTGCGGGTTTAGGCCTTAGAGGGTCCGGTTTAGCGTTTAGCGGTTAGGGCAGGGGGGTCGGGTTTGGGGCTTAGAGGGTCCGGCTACCTTGGGATTGCATTTTGGTTGCTTTGGGAGCATTGCTGCCGAAGCTCAATCTTCTGAGGATCGGAGACATAGTTCAGGGCCTGAGTGCAAGCGCCGACTTACCGGTGGTCGCGTGGGGCAGCGATGCGGGCGGCTTCGATGTTGGGTTACTGAGACTCGTGTTTGTGTTGTGTCTTTCGGTTCTTGACAGTGGGAACAAGCATGCGAGAATTCATTTGGGGTCCTAGATAGAAACAGATTTTAGTGCAGGGAGAAATATGCATGTGAACATGAAAGCTTCCCACGACATCGGTTTTTGCTAGGATGCTAGCAATGCTTGAGTGAACCGTACTGTGCCTCGCCTTCTGTGCCGATATCTACTGCAGTTTTCGCTTTAAGAACCTGGTGACATGATTTTGATGATGACTCCTGTGGCTACTGTTTGGGTGCACTGCTCTCACTGGGAAGCTAGGAAAGTTGTCGCTGCTGCCTCTTATGATCATATGGCCTCTGGCATAGTGCTTCTTAAACAAGACCATGCAGTGATAGGCAGGGCACAGCGGTAGGTAGAACAGCCAACATATCAGTTAGACCGCACAAAGAAGAGTAAGCTATGTAATACTTCGTCAACGGCTTTTGGTACGCGTGCATGCATGCATGGATGCATACATACATAATAAGTTACATATTCACACAAGCGACGTAATATGTGCATACGTACATACACATTGAGTTATCGTTCCATCCATATGTCTACCTAACTTTTTATCCATGTATGTACGTATGGATGTACGTATACATACTGCATCTGTATCTTTATCTGTATGCATATATACATATATGCATCTATATGTGTGTGTGTGTGTATATGCGTGTGTATGCAGTGGTGTTGACATGTATGTACAGAGTACAAATGAGTATGAGTATGCGTGCATGCATGCATGCACACACACACACTGAACAGCGACATGAGGAACAACATATAAACACATGCATACCTGCATACCTGTAAAAATCACAACTGTATAAACGCATGCAGGGATGATGGCCACGACGACGAAGCTGATGCTCCCTGCTTCATTCTTGCCTCCCTTCATCATGTCTGTCTTCATGCGTCTGCAGAGTGTCACGAACGAGACCGCTCTGCGGCTTGCGGTTCAGGGCCGAAATGTCAGATGGAAACCCCTAAACCCGGAACCCCAAACCCTAAAAATCCACGAGGTTGGAGGCTAACCATGGAGGGAAAAGGGTTTGGGCTCGGATCTATGTTCAAGCGCTGAGACGTGCCCGTGACAAGTACTTAATGTAGGGGCCTTGATAATTACAATAGGGTTTTGGGGCCCATCATACTACAATTATAATAAGGAACCCCCAAAATAGTACAGGTAATGATTAAGGCCCTATATAACAGAAAACAGCACAGTCACGCTTTAGATGGTTACCGCACGATCTCAACCCAGCCAATATTAAATCCAAAGTATGATGGCGAAACCCTATCCTAAATCCTATAAACCCTCAACCCTATACCCATTTTTACAAGATTCCGGCCTCCGGAAAATAGAACATGGAAAGAGTCAGCTTCCCACGTATTAGCTTGGCGCGGTCCTGCGGGATAGAGCCGGCAGAAGGGGTGGGGGGTGTGGTGACGGAAGGGGGAAACCCTAAACCCTAAACCCTGATGAAACTCTAAACCTGGTACCCAGAGACCCCAATATCCCTGAATTAAGGAATAGACCTTAAATATTAGGGATCCTACTATAATTCAGGGTATATTCTTTAAATAACTGATATTGGAGTCTCTGGGTACCCTAAACCCCATAGATCCCTTAATAAAGGGAACCCTACAGATCCCTTTAAAGGAACCCTATCGATCCCTTAGAGGAGCCCTATAGATCCCTATGTGTACGTGGAAGATAGAAGGGATTGCAGGCTGTTGCCTTGGAACTTCAGAGGAACTGGGGCGCCTGTGGGGCCTTGAAGTGATATAGGGGGCTTAATGATTAGAATAGCGTTCCTTCAACGGGGTCTTTTCAAAGGGGTCTATAAGTATTACTATATGGGCTGCTGTACGGGTATAGGGGCCTTAATAATTCGAATAGGCTTTTGGGTCCATTATAATATAATCATAATAAGGAACCCACCCAAAATAGTAGAGGTAATGATTAAGGCCCCTATATTAGGGGCCCTATAAATAAATCATGGCAGGGTTCTGGGGTATGTTATAGTACATGTGCAATAAGGAACCTTCAGGAAGAATTTTGGAAATTAAATAGGCTTCTATATGCTTCTATAGCAGAGGAGTGCCTCGATTCTGCTTCTCTTGATTGAGACTGCAGGGCTGTATGTCTTGTCTGGTTTACTCTCCGGCATCTACCTTGACGAACATCCGTTACCCGAAGCCCGACAGCCATGCCAGACTTGAGGGATTTTAATCACTAGGATGCTCAGTAACCTAGGCATAAGAAGGGCTCCCTTCTTGGTATTGGGTAACTTTATAAGGAACCTGGGAAAGGGCCCACTGGGAGGCCTAGTTAAGGGTTCGGCAGTTTAACTGTAGAGGTCCAGGATCCTGGGCTTTCACTCCCGGGATGGTTCCCAGAGAACCCCAAACCATGGGATAAAGAATATAGGCGTTATATGTGAAATTGGATGCCGTCGGCAGGGACGCTTGCTTTTTTTTTGTTGTTGGCCCTTTTGCTCCTTGCCCCCTAGAACCAAAATTTTGTGCTGCCCGCCCCCCTACATCACCAAGAAAACGGGTCGAAAAAGGCCCGGCGGGGCGAAAACACAAAAAGCACCACTTCTGTATAGGGCCTTTTAGGGGTTATAGTTTAGGGAAGATGCCTTAAATCGTAGAGGGCTTCAAACATGGTTTAAGGTGCAGTCCTTAATTGAGGAGTATTGGGCTGTGCGGGCTAAGCCTCCATGGCGTAGGGTCGTTGCGCTTTCGCATGGGAGTCCATAGGGGTTAGGGTTTAGGGTTTAGGGCTCAGGGTTCAAATCCTAGACACCCTACACCTTAAACTCTAAACCATGTGTAGGCATTGGACTACTCTAAACCACGTGCAGGCATTCGACTTTCAGACTCAGTGCTCCTCGAACCCGAGAAAAAGATCCCAATCGGGGATGACTCGGATAGGGATGCCGCCTTCTGGGAGTGCCTCCCACACAGAGGCGGAGGGTTTTAGGGTTGAGGGTTGAGGCTTTAGGCGCTTAAGGTTAGGGTTTATATGGGTTCTGAATCAACAAGTAAGGGATTCCGGGAATTGCAGCCCGCAACTGCAAGACGAGAAAGATGAAAAACGGCACTTCGGGTTTGGCTTTCGGGTTTTGGGCAACTTCGAGACTGCAATGAGATAGTATTGCAGTCTATGGAGCTCATAGAACATGTGCTCAGCCTCTCGTAAACCGACAACATGCTGGAAGCAGTAAACCGGATTCAATGCAGTGCACTTTGACTCTAGTGACAAAAACCGGCAACAACAAACCTTCAGCCACAACCGCACAACCAAAACACAACATGAATCTCCTGAAAACCGAAAATCCTGGAAGACCCTCATCTTACCCCTATAGAACCTTCAAAAACTCTATAAAGGCTATCATGGAAACAGCATACACACCGTAACCCTAAAACCCCCAGGCACATACCCGTGCTAGGCCCTAAACACCTAAACCCCCTTCTAGGGACCCGTCCGATAACCCTTAGAGAAACCCTTGTGGCAACAATTGGTCTGACAAGGTTTTACGATCCGTTTTAAGCCAATAACGTGATAACCCTTGTAGGAGCCCTTATAGGAACCTGTCTAGGAACCCTATTGTAAACATCCTACAGCCCTAAAAGTCCTAAACCCTTAATCGTAGGAACCCTCGAGTGACCCTTAGAGAATCCCTTCTAGCAACCCCTGTAGTAACCCTTGCAGTACCCCTTTAGCAACCCCTTCTCGGAAACCTCAGGGAAGCCCAATAGTAGCCCTTTAAATTGACTCTCCTACGGTTGATGATGTAAATCCTGCATTACCCATAACAAGGAATATACCGCAATTCCAGTAGTTTAGGGTCCAAAAGGTAATGCAGGATTTATATCATCAACCGTAGTAGTCCCTTCTGGTAACCCATAGAGCCATAGAGGGAAACCGCTAAACTCTGAACTCTAAAACCCTAAACTCTGAACTCTAAAAACCCTAAGGCCACCCTTGGTAGGAAACCTTACAGGGGCCCGAAACCCTGAACCCAGCCCTAGAGTATGCCATAAAGGACCCCATCAAGGGCGTCTTCAAGGAGCCCTTATAGCACCCTTAAAGGAAATCTTAAAGGAACCCTACCCTAAACCCTTAAGCCTCAAAGGTCCCCACCCTAAACCCTAACCCCTCAAAGGACCTTGAAAGACCTTAATTAAAGGAACTCTTAAAGGATCCCTCAACCCTAAACCCTGTATCTCTGAACCTCTACCCCTCAAAGGAACCCTTCAAGGACCCCACAGAGGACCAGCGCGCCTCTCGCAATTGCAGCCCACCCGGGAGCTCCTGCATCCCCAGCCCCTTCCAAATCCTTCAAATTCTTCAGACTATGTTTAGGGTTAGGGTTTAGGGTTTAGGGTCAGGGTTTGGGGTTTAGGAGGCTTTTAATTGGGTTTAGGGAGATTTCTTTAGGGTTCCATACGAGGGCTTCATCCGGACTTTGTGCCACGTTTTTGTTGAATACGGGCTTTTTAGGCTCGCGGGTTGCGGGAAGTGGGGCTTCAGAGGTCTGAGCTGTAGGGTTTAGGGTTTAGGGTTTAGGGTTTAGGTAGGTACTGAGGGTTTGGGAAAAAGCGCATACATTCCTCTCTTCCTCAACAACCAGGCCACAACAAGTTCAAATTTTCTAAGATAGAGCTAATATATAAGGCCAAAAACTTGAAAGTTCCCCCGCTATCACCATCACTATCTAGGTTCCCCAGTAGCCCCTTAACAATAAGAGTACCCTTTTTCCTACTATTCGGTTTTAATAAGGGAAGCTACTGGGGAACCTAGCTATAGATTCAGGGGGTCAGCTCCTGGGTTTCTAGGTTCTTGGCACAGCTTTCGGAACTGCCGGCTTCCTCCGAAAAGCATACGTCCTGCACGTCTGACCCGAAGCCTGCACCCAAGCCCTAAACCCAAAATCCAACGCCACACATGCCCAAAGCCAAAACCCTAAAAGCGCACCCTGAATCAAAAGCAATCCAGCTTCCCAGGGCCGTCCTGCACTTCCGACTCCGATTCGCGCTCAGCCTCCGCCGCTTCACCGGTCTGCAGCTGACGACTTTCATCATTTGCTGCAAGCACCTCGGTGAATAGGGGTTTAGGGTTTAGGGTAGAATGTCGAGTCATTACTCTTCCCTGGAAAACGCAGTGCATCCTGTTCGTGATGAGCGGCAGTTTGCTCGGTATGGTTGGTTACCCACAAGTGTTCTGTGGCGGATGTCGTTGTGACTAATCACATTGCCACGCACTGACCTACCTGTACCCTGCTTCCTTATTCGTTGCCAAGATGGGCACTCTCACTGACTCACGTTCTCAGTCGCAACTTAGCAGTCTGTGCCTATCTCCGGTCCAGTACCCTGAGTCTCGTGTCGTAAGTGTACGGTTGTGGCGGGCCCAGGACCAGAAAGTGTTGGGTCATTTCCCAGCATGAGCAGGCACACCTCTCGAAGGTGTATAACGTGTACATGCCTTTTGGTGCCCTTCTTGAAGTTCTTGCGCACAGCCCCCTTAAAGCTCAGTTTCTTCCGCCATCACTCGAAGGCCGAACCCATTGACTCAAACCTCAAGCCTAAAGGGTCCATGTACCCAAATAGTATATACTTTGCCACCAAAGTACCTATATAGGGACGACTTTAAGGCCAATGTATATACTATTTGGGTACATGATCCCTTGGGCACCAAACACTATGGAGCTGCCAGGGGAATCCCAAGGGTGCAGGGGTTGGAATGAACCTTACAGTGATAACTAGACAGCGGGATTGTGGGGATGTTATTACACTCTTTCCCGACCTCTTTCTTGCACAAAGCCCTGTAAGCCATACGCTGCAACCCGCATCCGGCAACATTTAACTACAAAGATTGGAATCCCCCTAAACCCTAAACGTTTAGACCCTAATCCCCTAGCCCAAGCCCTATGCGCCCTAGATGCTACCACCCTAAAACTAGACCCTACCTGAAACCCGTGGAGGCTCCAAAACCCAGCAGTAAGGAGCCTTCTATAATTGAGGGTCTACTATATTCTATTTCTATAATTGACGGTCTACTACATTCTGTTTCTATAATTGAGGGTCTACTACATTCTATTTCTAGAATTGAAGGTCTACTATATTCTATTTCCTAATCTATTTCTCAATGAAATTCCTTCACTAAAGGGCTTAGGAATTCCCTAACTCAAGCTCTAAACTCGGATAAACCCTAAACCCTAAACCTACGAAAAGGCCGGGAAGCGCAAAGGAAGAATAAGCTGGCCAAGGCTTTGTGGCCGATGCGCATCGCTGCGCCCTGCACGGGTTTACTGTCTGGTTCTTGGTAGGGAATGGGGGAATGGGTTATTGGGGGGACTATAGGGGAATTTAAGGGGCTATCATGGGGATCCATTCCCCCGTTCCCTACTAAGCACCAGACAGTCTAGGTTTGCTTAGCGTCATAGGGCTTGGCTTATTTTTTGGGTGCTCTTTTCCGTCTGCGCGTGGGTCTGGGCTTGGGGTTTACAGATTTAGGTTTAGGGTTGACGGGTAGTGGGTCCCGGTGTGGGGCATTCATACGCCCCGAACCCTAAACCCGAAATGTTGGCTTCTGGACCTGACTTGGAGGTTCTTGGGTCTTAGTACGTACACTTGTTGACAACCTAACTGCGGTTATAACAAGTTAGAAGTACAGTTATAACTTAAGTTATAACCCTATAGTTGCTAAGTCCCATGAAGCCCCTTAGCCTGGCATCAGGCAAGGGTCGATCTTAGGATTTCATACAGTAAGGGTTTATCACGGCATATAAAAGGGCTCCTGAAATTCTGGGCTGTCTTGTTTGGGATTCCTGATATGGAGGATCGGCTACTTGAGGTTTGCGCTAAGGGTTCGGCAACTTTGCCGGTACGCAGTAGTGGCATACTCATATCCTGTTTATCTGATTCGATACTCTCTTAGAGAACACATACTAACACATACTGAGGAGTATGGTCAACCAGTAGACCTTCCTCAAACATCAGAGATTTCGGACTTTTCAGGTAAGGCCTCAGTCTTTTGGAATGCAACGTTTTGGTTTTGCTGCGGGTGCAGTTGTCTTACAGTCTTGAATTAAGTTAGGATGTGATTACTGTGGGGTTTCAAGCTTTGGGCCGTGGGTGGTTGAACCGGGTACGTTTAAGGAAACATCAGAAGAGGAGCCGTATAATTATTCCAATGGGTCCATGTACCCCAATAGTATCGACTTCGGCTCTCATGTCTATGTAGGAACCCCGAAGTATATACTGTACTGTACAGGCACATGGACCCTCAAACCTGAAACCCCAAACCCTTGTGGTACCCCTAACAGAACCCTGCAAGGAACCTTTATAGGAAGCCTCAAGGCACGCCACATGGAGCCTTAGGGTATGGCTGTCTTCGCCTAAAGCAGCCCCGCCTTCGTCTTGACGGACACAGCAGCAGATGAGTCAGCCGCAATTGGCCGAAAGAATTTTGGCGGCTTCTGAGGAGTCTAGGTTCAGTAGCCCCTTTATGATAAGGGTATAAGGGTACCCTTTTCCTACTATTCGCTTCTAATAAAGGGAACCTAAAAACAGGCAAAAGGGTACTACTCGGGAACCTAGGAGTTCCAGAATGACTTGGTAAAGTCTCGCCGCAGCTCTTACAAGGTTTGCCGATATTTAGAAGGCCAAACTCTGCAATCTCCTTGTTGATTCATGTTGGCGTTGCTGAGCTTTTGCTGACACCAGTTGCCCATTGTTCTGCATTAGTGCCGACATGCGCAGAGCGGCCTGTGATTTCGGCATCGTGCACAGAGAAAATGTGGCTGGGAAGACGAAACTGGGACCTTCATGTCTTCATGCCTTGGACATGCGACTCTTGCCAACATGTTGTTCTTGACGTCTTGGGTTGCATATGAATGTTGGCTTCATAATAATGCACACCCCCCTCCCCCCCTCTGATGGATTTCAGGCCCAGGCAGGGCAGGGGGATTGATTGTTGAGGGGGGTCCCAGTACTACTACACCAGCTGACTGTCTCTGCGATTCTGGGAGGGCTGACGAAAGGGCCTCAAGTGTTCTTTTGGGAACCAGGGACGGGATAATTATTGAGTTTCGGGGATCAGGTTTTATAATTGAGGGGGGGGGTTCTTGAGTTCCGGCGGTTGAGTTTTGAAATTGAGGGGGGTTCATTATTATCAATTCAACATGTAGGGTCCTTGGTACCCTGGTGGTATATACTGGTGCCTTAAAGTACCTAAATAGGAATTATATTAAGGCCAAAGAACATATTTGCTACATGAGCACATCGACCACTAAACCCTAAACCCTTGACCCTCATAGAACCCTTCAAGGGACCCAATGAGCACATGGACCGCTGGGGAATGTGTTGAGTCCTTTCCTGGAAGAGCCTCTGTTTCGCGAACTCAGAGATCTCTAAACGACTAGGAGGATGGCAAGTGATACCGTACCTGGACCCTAAGAAACCTACCCTCTTAGGGTTCCTTGACATGATTTCCTTATATAAGTCCTTAAACAGGTAGGTTATTCGGGGTTAAGGTAGGGTTTAGGGGTTTAGGGTTTTGGTTTTAAGGATTAGGGGTTTATCGATTGGGGTTTAGGACTTGGGTTTAGGGTTTAGGCCGACAAAATCACGATGCTTTGCTTCCTGTAGGATGCCGTCGGATTGTAGGCATTGTAGATGCATGCAACTTTGGAAAAGGGCTGGTTGGCTGGGCTGGTAAGCAAGGACGTGCTGGAAAGTGTGTGTGTGTGTGTGTTGGGGCTGATCGTACTCAGGCATTAATAAATCGTGAACCCCAAAAAACCTGGCCTTTTCAGTCTCTCTGAAATGGTATCAAATGCTCTCTGACTGATCAAGCCTGAACCCAAAGTCTTTGCATAGAAGCAGGCTTTGCATGTCACAATGTCTTTGCAGGCACCGCCGCGCACACTACGAAGCGCAAATCCTACTTGAACTTGGAGCACGGCAGGGACTGAGCAGGTCGTATAGGGGCCCCAATAATTTGAATGCGGTTTCGTTTAAGGGTCCTGTGGACGGTTCTATACTGGCTACGATACGGGTTCCTACGTGAGTTCCAGGGTATGTCATAGACAAACTAAAATTCTGGATCCCTTACGGAGTACTGTTAGATACCATTCGTAACCTGAGGCCCCTATATCAGGGCCGCCACTCTCCACCAAAGTTTGGGAACGGCTTGAAGCTTGCAGTGTGAGGTTGAAGGCTTAGGGCGTAAACCCTGCTTTTCCAAAGGCCATCCGTTTGTTCCCGGCCGATTTATCAGGCTCCATAGCAACTAAAGGAGGGTGTTGCATCATTAGCAGCATTTAGCATTGAAACATTAATTCACTTAAAACCATACCGCTACCTCCTCCAGGTAAGCATCACAAAGCTGTGCTGGGGCGCTAGGTCTTTCTCCCCAGACTCACTCATTATGGCGTCTGAGGTTTGTGGTGCTACATAAGACGTTTCTCGAGTTTGTGTAGGGCTTAGGCATTTTCGGGTCCAGGATTCAGGGTCGGGTTGTGCCAGCCTTACAGCTTTCTTTCTCGTTTCAAGCATTAAGGGCTCTGTGCTCAGGCTTCGTGTTAAGATTTTGATCGTAGAGACTGGCAAATACATCTGCAAGTAATTATTTCTTCAGACTGAGGACTCACATATCCGAGTTCGAGGAAGGTTATGGTTCAGGGATACAGGGTTTAGGGGTTTACCAGGATCCCCCAACTACCCTCTACTATATCCTACATACCCACTATTAATGACCATAAGGGTACTTGGGGGGGGGGGGTGCTGGTAGCGTTCACTGTAAGGGTCTTTAACTCGGGCCCATCGTGCTTCCAGCAATGACTCGGCGCGTAGCGCGACCCTAGATTCCCAGTAACCCAGCCACGTTGGTCATTGTAGTGTATTATATTATGTTATACTCTATTCTACTACATCATATTGCTAGCTTATACTTATATCATATTGTAATATAGTAGGACATAATGTAAAATGGTACGTATAATATACATAGTTGCACAGGGGTCGGTATGTAGGTCCGGAAGCCAGCAACTGTACAGGTCACTGGGCTTCTAGGCTTCTGGGGGCGAAGCCCTTTGCTGTGGCTCGCTGGGAACTTCCTCGAACACCGCAAGGACCCCCAGAAAGAATCGAGGCACATGTGTGTTTACAAGTGGCACCATAGCCCTAACGGAACCAGGTACCCATACAGTACACACTTTGACCCCCCAAAACACCTCTGTTCAGATAGGAACTCCTGTCAGGCCTAAGTATATACTAGGTAGGCACATAGAGCCCTAGGGCAGGTGCTTCATCTCATGCTGCAAGTAGTTGCAGCTGCACCTATAGTTACCCCAGCTTGGAAAAACTTCTAGACTAGTGACTCCTAGCTACTCATGACCTTTGAAGTGCAGGTTTGCGAAGAAGATAAGTGGTGCACACAGCTGTCGGTTCTGATAAGGCTTGGGGCTCCAATGTTGTCCAGGAAAATAGGGTCTTCCCAGATCCTACTTTATAGGGTTCTTCGGTCCTTCAGGAGCTAGGCAGGCACATGCCCGCCATATGGGAGGAACAGCACATAAGGCCGGCTTTTGCATTTATCGAAGATGAGCGTTGCAAATCCTAAAATGCACAACCACCCTACAAGGCCCTACAGGCTCATTCAAAACGAATCGTCCGAAAATTTGCTCCCTGCTACATCCAGACAATCCCGGAACCGCAATACAAACAACACAGAACAGGATGCTCGTGCACGAACCCCGCCCCCACACCCCACCCGACAAAATGCACAACCATCTTTAAGTACCTATATAAAGAAGCCGGAACTATTGCGAATATCATTCCTCAGGGCTTCTGATCCTTCCGAAACCCTAAACCCTAAACCCTAAACCCTAGACCCTAAACCCTAAACCCTAAACCCTAAACCCTAGAACCTAGACCCTAAACCCTAAACCCTAGAACCTAGACCCTAAACCCTGAACCCTAAGGTGGGGATTGAAGGTTCCGGCATCCAAGGCCTGGCGAATAGTTTACCACCAAGAGATTCATGTAGGGGCCTTAATAATTAGAGTAGGGTTTTAGGCTCCTTGATGGTATAAGTAGAACCAGGAACCCTAAAGAGTAATGGTCGTAAATAAATATTTTAGGCTTCTATATTGCCAATTGCAGGATTGTTTTCAGGTTTGAGGGTTTAGGGCTTACGGTCCATGGGATGTTTCAGAGCTTGAACAGTTGGGGTGTATGCGTGGATCATTGAGTCTGGAGATTGCGCAGTTGCCTCTGCTGTAATCCCCTAATTAGGGCTAAAAGGACTCATATATTAAGGCTTTCAGGCCCAAAGACCATACTATATAAGGCATTTGGGCTATTTTGAGCCTTAGGGATCTAGATACGACACCCTCCACGCGCTGTAAGACCTCGGTACTGGCAAGCAAATTTAGATGTGAGGCTTTGTCTGTGTCCTGGAGGCCGCGGTTGGGCTTAAGCTAGCCCCACCGCCCTCAGCCCCAACCCTAAACCCTTGACTGAGTCTGCAAGACTGGGATATGATATATCGACATTGGCCAACTTCAGCGCTGTTTCAAGGCCGATCTCAGCATCTGCTTTGGCTGAGAAAAGCGTAGCAAACGTCTCGCCTGGCTCGTGGTCTCTTGGGTATGATGTTTCTGACTAGAAACTTCATGGTAGGGCCATCATGTTTCATCCAACTGGTTCATGCTGCCAGCGGCAGCAATCGGATCCATTTACTTACCTGTCATGTGTCATTGGTTCGACCAGCTGTGGAATGAGGTTCGGCTGCTGCCAATCAATGTGCAAACAAAATTATGGGGCGAAAGAGCGGCGTTGGTCGGCACCAACTTGGGCTGACCCCTAAACCCAAAAGGGTGGTGTGAGCATGCACTCCCTGATCAATCAGCAGATGTTGCAATGTTGTGAGCCAGGACAGTGCCGAGGATGAGAATAACTATTTTGCTAGAAGTAACCATGATAATGGTGGTGATGGCGATGGTGCAGTTTCTCTTGCAGATGCTGGAAGCAAAGTGCTGAAAATGTTCTGATGCTGAAGCTGGCGGCTGTGAAGATTGTGGCGGCAGCTGGTGGCCCTGAGTGGTTAGTGGAAAAGCACGTCCAGTCCTGTGACTGCCATACATGCGAATGCTGCGGTCGTGGTGACAAGTGTGGTAGATGCTGCTGTTCAAGGTGATGGGGACAATGACGACGATGATGATCACACTCGTGATGAGGAGCATGAGGATGGAAATGAAACAATGATTGTCGGGGGTGGCATTGGTGGTTGTGGTGGTGGTGGCGGTGGTGGTGGTGGCGGTGGTGGGGATGGCGGTGGTGGTGGCGGCGGTAGTGCTGCTGCTGCTGATGTGTGCTGCCGCTGGTGGCGTTGCTGAAGCGGTCTGCATTAAACAACGCTACCAAGCATGCTGCGGAAAACCTAGCTTGGGATTGAGGTTCAGAGTATGGCAGTGCAGAACCGAGTGTTCAACAGCAGAATGTATGTCACAGTTTCGATATCTTCAAAGTTGCAGTGGACTTTGACATCCTTTGAGACTTTCAGGAATTGAGTGTTCAAGTTCAGTACACGTGAACTTGAAGACATTGTGCTTCGAGCTTGGGTTTAAGGTTTAGGGCTCTCGGGGTTTACGTACATATAGCTTAAGTTCCAAACCCTCAAAGACCCTTAATTTATAGTTCCCTCAATCGGAACCCGTAAAGTAACCCCTTAAGGAATGACCTAAACCCTATACACCCTACACCCTAAACCCTAAACTGCCCTAAATTTGAACCCTAGATTCCTCTTAGGGCTTCAGACGTTATCTCGGAGGCTTCGGCTGGGGCCTCTCGGTTCTCATTCTGCCGCTTCTAGGCGCGGCTCGCCGACATCTCCTGTTCTTGACACCACTAAGGGGCTAATATAGGGGCCTTAATAATTAGAATAGGGTTTTGGGGCCATTATACCATAATTATAATAAGGAACCACCAAAATAGTATAGGTAATTATTATATTACTATAATAGGGTACCCTTTAAAGGAGCCCCAAAACCCCAAAACACTGTAGGATTAAAGGATCCCTCATGGGATTTGGGGTTCAGGGTTCAGGGTTTACGGTAGGGTCTTATGATGGTACCCAGACCTTCCAAAATCCCTTAATTCAAACATATACCTTGGTTCATATTCGGGGTTCCACTGTGCGGGCATCCTTATGGTACTCTTTCTTGGAGAAGCCTCGTAGTACCCTTGTAGAACGCTATTGAGTGGCGAAGTGCCGTCGAAAACCTTACAGTCAAAGGGTTGAGGAGCTTCAGGCCCTTTCAGTTTAGGTTCAAAATCCTGAGCACTGTGTCTGATATGCTGCTTCTCAGATTCTTTGGCTTCTCACGGTTTCTCGAGCTGCCATGAACTACGGAGTGCACAAGAAAACACGTCTTCCGATCCACTGAAGCTCTCTCCCCTGGTTTGATGGACTGATTGGGGTGCCACGATTCCAGCAGCCGCTTGTGGCTTACGCTTCGATTTCAGACTACTAGCCGAGGACCGAGACCGTATGCAGAGTCAGCGTATAGGGGCTCTCCATTTGCCCGGACCCCTCAGAACCCATAAATCCTGAGCCCTCAACCCAGAAGGAACCCTTTATACTACCCGAATTAAAAGAAACCCTTGAAGGCAACGAACCCTCAATAAAACCCTTAGAGGGAGCCTGCCGCCGGGTCGTGCTGGAGGAAAGCAGGGCTCCTCGAGAAGGTTTAATGCAGTAATTAGACTAGGGTTTAGGAGCAACACTATAGGGGCCTCAAAAATTAGAGTAGTGTTTTGGGCTCCTTGAATAATATTCATATGATAAGGAACCCTAAGGAAAAATGTTGGGTAATGAGTATTAGGCCTCTGTACATTATACTAGGTTCCTGAGTAGCCCCTTAACAAGGGTACCTCTTTTTCCTACTATTCGCTTTGAACAAGGGGACCTTAAAATAAAATTAAAATGGGCAAAAGGTTATACTCAGGAACCTAGTAATTAGACTTGGGTTTAGGAGCAATAGCATACCATCACCTTATAACCGGGGACCCTCAACACTAGCACTTTCAACTACAACCGCTTTGACCGGTCTCTTCAGCAAGGGCTGGGGCTTGGGATTTACGGTTCAGGGTTTCGGATCGACGATTTGAGTGCTGATGGGTCATGTAAACCTGAACGCGTGCAAGCGCTTAGATGGGTTTGGGATTTAGGGTTTCGTTTAGCAGGCGTTACCAGGCTGCATGTGGCTCTGAAGGATTAGCTTTGTCACAGCAGAAAACCACAGAAAAGTACAACAAGCTGGGCTGGCCAAGATTCCTCAACACGAGCTACTAACTGTATAGCTGAGCCCACAACCTCTAAACAATTACAAAACCCTAAATCACACAACACCAAAGTGAAACCTAGCACAGCAGGCCAGCATGGACTCCCACCAGCAGAGCTCTTGCCTCGTCTCTTCCAGCAGGCCTCCTCGTGAACTGGAGAAGAGTCCGCAGAACGCACCAACACCTTGGGGTTTAGAGTTTAGGGTTTGGGATTTGGGGTTTAGGGTTTAGGGTTCAGGGTATAGGGTTTTTTCAGGCGAGCAGATGAACACAAGTCGAAGATGAGCCGAGGAGCAGCGAAATCGAGAAGAAGCGCAAAACAGGACCGGAGGCTCTACAAGTGCTCATTCGGCTTAACCCTACAATACACGTACATATGTGAATACTATATACATATACATATATAAATATACATATATACATACATGTTATAAATACAGAGAGGAAATAACAAATACAATGAACAAAGAAGCAGAGAGGGAGAGAGAGAGAGACATGGTGATGATAGCCTCTGGAGCTTATGGCCTCTAGTAGAGTCTCTGGACCTGTTGGTGTAGATGCTAGAGCAGTCGCTTTCAGGATTTGGGAATGCCTCGCAAGCAAAGCTGGGTGGAAAACAAATCCCAGCCCGAGTTGTACATGTTCTTACAGCCCAACAGGCTCAAATCCTCAAGCCTACATCGATCGTGTGTCGTCTGAGAAAAAACCCATGCTACCCTGAAGCCGAGTCCCTGATTCCGTCGCAGAATGGTATTGATTGCACTGTGAGACCTTGGTCAGCCTGAGCTCAAAACCCGGAAGCCCGAAACCAGAACCCTACACGCTAGATCTATCCTAACCCTACAACCTCAAACCCGGGGCCCTCCACCCTTAACCCCAACCCTAACACAGGGGCCTTAAACAATAGAACAAGCATGTGTGAAACATTGTATTATGCCCGAGCTACAAAGCCCGCAGATGTAAAGATACGAGTGGTAATTATTCACACCTCCAAATATTATGGCTCCAAACCTTCGACCCGCAGATCCAAGGTCGCAGCCCATGACCAGCGCGGTGGCTACCAGCCTGACTAGGTGCTTTCTTGTTCAGGGTCTATAGGTTGGGGATGTCCAGTGAGATATGATAGAACTTTAGGGATGTACAAGAATGTTTGTAGGTCTGGGGAGGTCATATTAGAGTTTGGGGATGTAAGATACGGGTTTGAGGCTTAGGATTCTGAAGGGCTAGGAATAGCATTGGTAACTATTCCGGCCTCTATAGCAGGGGGTTTACCAATTTCGAACACGGTTTGGGGGCACATAGCACAATCAGAACATAGGGACTATAGTAATGGCGTTTCGCATCTTAGAAAGGGCATACAAACGTTCTGCCAACACTGAACCCCTACGGTTTAGGAAGGTCAGTATCAGTATCTGTAGACTTACGCACTCCAGCCACACCAGTGTAACCCTAGTTGTCGACACCCCCAATGACCTGTCCTCAACTCCAGAACCCGGAACCCCCAAGCCCTAAATCCTGAACCCTTACCCTAAAACTTAAAACTGAACCCCCACAGCCCCAAAGCATAGCTCTGAATCCTCAACTGCAAACTCCTCGCTTTCAGGCTGCCCTGTACGGCTCAGCACCCACACGGGTTAGGTTTCGGGTTTACGGCTTAAGTTTACGCAGGGCTTCAGACTCTGGCCTTTTGCGGAACCTGATTGCTGTTTCAAGTTCGAAGACACCCAATGCGCTTATCAACCATGATAAGCGCAGCTACCTTGCTCATAACTTACAAGTTCCCCTGTAGGTACCGATGAGCCTAGTTAAATGCTCATCCCCTAAGCTCCCAACCTCATGATTCAAAAGCCTTAGACACCTGGAGCTCAAAGCCCTACAGTAATCCCCATAAAGTTGGAAACCGGATTAAGGCCAAATAGTGCTGGGATTCCCTATATATTACTCTTAAGGATTGAGGCTATTGGGTTTCCAACTTTTGGGCTTCTACTGTACACTCTTTCTACCCGAACTACCTACTACTATACTTATAATAAGGAATCCCCAAAATAGGAGTTTCCGAAGATGGGGGACCCTAATGTAGTACCTNAACTTTTGGGCTTCTACTGTACACTCTTTCTACCCGAACTACCTACTACTATACTTATAATAAGGAATCCCCAAAATAGGAGTTTCCGAAGATGGGGGACCCTAATGTAGTACCTTAAACAAAGTAAACCTCAAAAGTCCGAGATCACACGAGAAACTCTGTTTGAAGCCTCTGAAAACCCAAAGGTCTTCATCTTCGGGGGTCATTTTCAATTATGGTGGGGTATGGTGGGGTTATATAAATTTTCAATTATGGTGGGGTTATATAAACCCCAGAAGGTTCAAGATTACCTACTCAGCTACCAAGTTATGTCACCCCTACCAAACCCTCCAAGGCCTGTAGCAATGCTATGAAATCCGCTTAATCACCCGAGGCACACGGTCTTCATGCCGTTGTTGGAGCCTCCGGAGAGGTCCTCCGCACAGGGGCTCACTGGCACCCTGAAGACATGTAGTGAACGATTTGGGGTGGAGAGTTTAAGGGGTTTAGGAGGGCCGGAGGGCTTTCCTAAGGTTTCAGGATAGGAATCTCAAGGTTTTCGAGGCTTTCTAGTTTAGGGGTTTAGCGTTTAGGATTTAAACTTTGCAACCCTGTATGAAACCTAGCACGACGATCGGACATCCGTGATCCCAGAACCCTTGCCCGCATTCAGTGTCATCCGTCAGCTGTTCGCCTCAGGCTTAAAGCTCAAGCTCGAGAGGGGTGCAGTTTAAGTACAGAGACCAACTGCTCCCTAAAAATCAGTTTACCATCATTACACTTTTTTTGGGACCTCTGCATATTCTATCTGCGGGTTCAGACCATGACGAAAAGCGCAACAGAAGCAGCTTGTGATAGTGTAAATTAACCCACGATGTCTCGTCCTGTTCCCTAAGCACGAAAGCAAACAACATAAATCCCAAACTATGAAACCCGAAAACCTTCAACCAATGAAGCCGTCCCAAACAACTAAACTCTAGAACAGTGATGCCAGCATAGATCCACCAACAGTGACAGAGCACCGTGTCGACCAAAACGGCCGTGACGAGCACGAGCACGACCGCCAAGACCAACAGGACCACCAGACGACCACTGACCAGGACGACAACGACAACCGGAAAACGACGAGGAGACCACCGCGATGCCAGCCAAACTGACACGAGCGTCAAACATGCACCGCGCCACAGTGCGAGCCGTGTCCCGGGGAACGCTTTTCCGTGGGCGGTGATCAACCAATTTTCTTGAAACTGAACATCAGGACCCCATAGTGTCTTCTATCACAGCATTTGGGGAAAGAGTGAAACCCAAAAACCCTGAGCCTAAACCGCTGCCTAAGCCCGACGTCTCCTCATGATAAATCACCTGGTTCGGGGGCGCAACGGACCTCTGATCCATAGCCGCCTGCTAGTGCGGTGTAGGTTCAAGTGGCGTCGGTTTACGGATTGGGCTTGTAGGGTTTAGGGATGTTTATAGGGTTTACGGTCTAGGGTTTTCCGCTTCAAGGTATAAGGCTTGAGGAGGTGCGGGGGCTTTGCCTGACAAACACTGAGCTGTATGCTGCTTACGCTCAAGCCCACGCCCCAAAACGGATCCGTCCAGCTGTCTATGACCCTTTATGGTCGACAATAGTACCTAGTGGCATTTGTTTGTGAGCAGTGGTAGCAGTAGCAACAAACACGAGTAGTATGGTGGTAGTAGTAGTAGTAGTAGTAGTAGCAGTAGTAGTAGTAGTGGTAGTAGCAGCAGCAGCAGCAGGAGCAGGAGCAGGAGCAGGAGCAGGAGCAGTAGGAGTAGGAGTAGGAGTAGTAGTAGTAGTAGTAGTAGTAGTAGTAGTTAGTAGTAACTAGTAGTAGTAGTAGTTGTAGTAGTAGTAGTAACTAGTAGTAGTAGTAGTAGTAGCAGCAGCAGCAGTAGCAGTAGCAGTAGCAGTAGCAGTAGCAGTCGTAGTAGTAGTAGTAGTAGCAGTAGTAGTAGTCGCCGTCGTCGTAGCAGTAGTAGTACGGGTAGGGGTAGGGGTAGGGGTAGGGGTAGGGGTAGGAGTAGGAGTAGGAGTAGGAGTAGGAGTAGGAGTAGGAGTGTAGGAGTAGGGATGTATGTGTAGGAGTAGGAGTAGGAGTAGGAGTAGCAGTAGAATTAGCAGTAGTAGCAGTAGCAGTAGCAGTAGCAGTCGCAGTAGTAGCAGTAGTAGCAGTAGTAGTAGTAGTAGCAGTAGTAGCAGTAGTACTAGTAGCAGTAGCAGTAGCAGTAGCAATAGCAATAGTAATAGTCAGTAGTTGTAGTAGTAGTAGTAGTAGTAGTAGTAGTAGTAGTAGCAGTAGCAGTAGCAGCAGTGGCATACTAGATACTTCGATCCTAAAAACAATATTGGGATCCCTCCGAGGCCTCCGTGTGTAATTTTTTGTAACTCATAGGCAAACTTACATTGACCCAGTGTTTGGGGAAGTTGCTGCGGGTCACACTGGGCCTGGGCAGCTGCCTCTGCACGGGCCCAGTCCTCCCATGCTGCCATGTCGAAGAAAGGGTGGCGAGTAGGGTGAAGGGGCGCAGGGTTTGGGCGGGCAATGTTCAGGGGCTTAGGATTGTCTGTAAGGGCTTCTCGGGATAAGGATTCTGGACCTAAGTCTTAAGCCTGACCTTGCAGTTGAGTTTTAGGATTGCGGGTTACGGGTATGGGGGGTTACTGCTTCAACGCAGTGGCCCCAAGGATGCATGTAGCAATATAGTACAGGCTTTACAAGGGTTCCTATATGGCTACTTTAAGGTCGAACTATATTCTATATGGGTGGTTGTCAAAATTAGGGTCCCTTTTTGGGTCCCTATTCTAATACGGCACCTATTATTTAGGGTACCCCAAAATGGGACCCTAATTTTGACAACCGCCCATATAGTGGAGCCTTAGGGTCAATCATGCCCACGGCTTGACACCTGGCAATTGAGACCTTCAACACCAAACCACATGTCTCCAAATTCTTACATTTGCTTAGTAGGGAATGGAAGAATGGTAGTAATAGTAGTTATAATTGTACCCCATTCCTCCATTCCCTACTAACCAAAGGTAGGAATTGGACTTGAACGCTCTCCTCTTCCAAGTTGTCATGTACTAGCTTGCTGAGGCCATCCTCTGTAGCACTCATTACCGCGTTTTGATGATAAGATACGTTCCGACGCCCAAAACCCAAATTACCTTTCGCATCCCTAAACCCCGAATCCTATCAATCCCAAACACCAAGCCCTGTCACGCGTTAAACCCTGGCCTACCCCCCACAAGCGTAAACGCTCAAGCCCATATCCCCCCAACCCTGAACAGTAAACCCGGGTTTCCGCTCGTCTGAGTGCCTCCAGGTCCAAGGATTCGAGTGTGGCGACTTAAGTACTACCGCAGGACCCTTAAGATTGGGGGGCTTTTGGGTTCACTGATGTTTGCTGGGTTTTGCTTGGAAGCCTTTTAAAGATCAGAGCCTTTTACGACCTTCCTAAGACTTCGGAATATGAGAACAGTCTGTACTAAGCCTATGCAGTATCGACTATAAGGGGATACGGTGACTGATGTCAGGATTGTAGATTTAGGTGGTTTAGGGTTTGCCGGCCCCAAGTCCACAAATCCTCCACACCCGCAGAAAGAAATCTTACGATTGGTACTATCTGTGGGCCTCCAAAAAGCCTCAAAGTAGGTAGTATTTATAGGCTTGAGACCCTAGTTGTATACTTAGAGCCTTCAGGTTACCATTACTACAAATGGTCACAATCGCGCATCTCAAGTAATACTTGTTGTTCCTCATGATGCTGTTTTTTACAGCCGTTATTACTTTGCGGGTAACAGTGATTTCTAGTCGTAGTATCATTTCTACTAAAAACAGCATTATGATTTACATAGGTGGTCATTGCCACCACTAGTACCTACTACTTTCGCCATTCGTAAGGCTATTATATACAACACGCAGCTTGAAAGAGCGGAGTAGCTGAGGGTATGGCTCTGTCATTCGTGGTGTCCGCACCATCCTGCATTTGTTGGGTTTAGGGTGGGCTCAGGGTTCACGGCTTTGGGCCTGGCATTGGTGTTGGGGCGTTGAAAGGTGCTATGTACTGTCAACCTCATATTTAGAATCCCCCGCGTACTTGCAAAATCCAATTCCCAGAATGCATATAATTTTAATCGGAACCCCCCCCCCCCCCNGCCAAAGATGAAGTCTCAATTGAATGTTCTTATGAATAGCTGAAAAACCAACCAGCCGAAAACCCACAATGGTGTGATCCTGAAGTGACCCAAATGCATATTTGCAGAATCCAAGCGGCCGCAGCGGAAAAAATGTAACCAGAAAGTTCATGTAGATGAAAACTCAAAGGAACTGAAACGGATTTAAGGCTCGTGAAGGTCAATCGCTCTGATACTGGATCCGGACTCTTATTACGGAGGCTCGGGCTTACATCCTTGGCGGGGGTGGGCCTTTCTTAATATGAAATGAACATTACGAGGATTTACCGGTTTTCCATGTTTCTCCTATACTCTATAAGAAATTTCACGTTTCTTCATGCCGGTCTTTGGGAGGGGTGTACAATCTTTATGAGTGGGGGTGTTCTTTAAAAAAAATCAGGGGCTTCCGCACAGGGGTCTGTATGACGAGGATCCGGATGCTGCTAGGCGGATCAAAACCACATATGTTTGATTGTTGTATTGGGCTTCTGAATGTTCATCCCAACTTTTGGGCGGATTAAGACTAGAATCACGGATTTCTTACATCAAGGCGCAACGTACAGAAGTCTCATGAAATCCCGGCGCCCTCGGAACTGGGAGAGGGGGCTCAGCGAAAACCCTAAAATCCTTGAAGACATACGAGATCATGGCTTGACACTTTAACACGGTTCGGGGTTTGGAGTTTTAGCGCTTGGGGCTTTTTAGGATTAATAATTAAGGCTATCTATCGGGTGTAAGTTTGAGTTCTATCCGCTGTGACGGCACGACAATGAAGACGTGCGGTTCAGGGACCACGGGGGCTCATTTTTGTTTGTATTGCTGCGGCTTTCAGGCATGGTGTGAAGCCGGATTCGGGAGATCTGCCTTAGCCTCAGATATGGTTTGGGTTTAGGGGTGAGGGTTCGGGGTTTACGGGTTCCGGGTTGGGGTCCAGGGTCTTTGATTTCACACAGCTCGGGCTTTTCGTGAGTGGAACGAACACTGAGCAGACTAGAATACAACCTAGTACACGTAGCTGGCAGCAGTAGCAATAGCAGCAGATGTTGTTGCTGTTGCTATTGCTGTTGTTGCTCTTTGTATGTTGTGTTATTGCTATTGCTCTTGTGCTTGTCATTCTTCGTGTTATTGCTATCCTTACAAGTATTGTTGTTAGTCTTGCTGATGGGGTTGCTGTTTCTGCTGTTGCTTCTTGTATGTTGTGTCATTACCCATGCTCTTGTGCTTGTCATTCTTCTTGTTTCTTGCTATCCTTACAAGTATTGTTGCTAGTCTTGCTGATGCGGTTGCTGTTGCTGTTGCTGTTGCTGCTGCTGCTATTGTCGCTGTTGCTGTCGCTGCCACTGACGTTGTCGCTGCTGATGTTGCTGTTGTTGCCGGTGGTGGTGGTGGTGGTACGAGTGCTTCAGCAGTAGCAGTAGCAGCAGCGGTCGGTAGCGGTGGCGTTAGCGGTCGCGGTAGCAGTAGTAGTAGTAGTAGTAGTAGTAGTAGTAATAATAATAATAATAATCGTTGTTCCAAGCACCCGTGTCACTGCTATCACGTTCGGGCTACGTCTCCGACGTTACAGCTGGATTTGCAAACGCCGGAACATGCATGAGCAATGCTTCCAGGCCATTATCTTTCTCATGCTTTCACTGTCCATGCTAAACTGTAGGTAGGTGATGACGATGTTTACCATGTAGTTGATGATGAAGAAGACTCGGAAATGAAGCATGCCATGATGAAACTGTCACGTCATCGTGTCGAAGATGATGACCCTGTGGATGCCACTGCACTCACAGGCCTGATTGAACTGTTGAAGCGACTGGCCATCCAGGCTGGGTTCTCCGCTCTGTTCGAGAGCCTGGCTCAGGGACTCAACTCAACATTTCTGACAAGTAATATTACTATTCTCTCGTTTTACAAACGTAAACCCTGACAGCCAAATACTAGGACCTGGGATCTTTATTATTGTGAATACCCTCTCTAATGACAAGGAATGGGCACAACCCTATAAAAAAGGCCTACAGCGAACTGCAGGATCCCACAAAATGCAGCACACAATCCACGGGCAACCAACCCCCTAAGCGAACCCGAAACCCGGCACCTCAAAACCCCTTCACACCCTAAACCCCTAAACCCCTAAACCCAAAGCCCTAAACCCCTAAACCCTGAACCCATAGACCCTCAACTCTAAACCCTACCCCCTTAAACCGCACACACCCACACCCAAGTCCCTCAAGCCCACCTGGATGGATCCCTGCTGCCCCGCTTCTTCTCGGAGTTCCTGCTCACCTTGGGTTTAGGGTTTAGGGCCTAAGGTTTGAGATCAAACAACCTCGGCTTATGGTGTAGAGTTTACCTGGGGATCCAAAAACCTACTGTTTTAGGGGTTATAGACCCTCTAATTAAGAGGTCGTAACCTAGTATCTTATAGGGTTTAGGGTTTCCTAGAAGTGAGGGTTCAGAGTTGAGAGATTGTGGGGTTCAGGGTTTGGGGCTTAGGGTTCCAAAGATTTTGCGGGGTCTGGGGCTCGAGGTTAGCTGCTTGGGGCTGAAGGGTGGGGGCTGAGAGCTTAGGGTTCAAGAGTTTAGGGTTTGACTGCTTGGAGCTTGTAAGCTTCGGGCTAAGGGTTTTAGGGTTTGAGTTTAGGGTGACCATCGGGCTCCCATTATCTAAAGTTCGAGGGTAGTTGGGGGTTTAGGGGTTTGGGGGACTGGGTTTAGGGCTTTAGGGGTTTAGGGGTTTGGGGGTTTAGGGTTTATACTTTGTGGTTTACCCCCCAACTAACTACCCTCTATAATACCCTAAATACCCACTATTAAGGACCATAAGGGCTCTATTAAAGGACACATTGGGGGGGGGGGGGTCCTGGTAGGGCCCGGACTTTCGGGTTTCACGGTTTAGGGCCGAGACAGATCTGCCTGGAGGGGCCTTAATGATGAGAACAGGGTTTCCTTGAAAGGGTTCCTTTTAAAGGGTCCCATAAGGGTTGCTATAAGGGGTATGGAGGTTTAAAATAGGGGCCTTAATAATTAGAATAGGCTTTTTGGGGCCCAGTATACTATCATTATAATAAGGAGCCCCCAAAATAGTATAGGAAATTATTAAGGCCCCTGTATTAACCCTCCCAATCCGCTGCTTCACTTGCGAAGGCAATGCATAAACGACACTGGCAAGCAATATAGGGGCCTTAATAATTAGAATAGGGTTTAGGTTAGAATATGGGTAGTTGTCAAAATTATGGTCCCTTTTTGGGTACTCTAAATAATAGGTGCCGTATTATATTAAGGACCCAAAAAGGGACCATAATTTTGACAACCACCCATACATGGTTTAGGGCCAGGGGTACATTATACTATAATCATGAAAAGGAACCACCCCCCCTAGGTGTACCTTATTTGGGGGTCCTTATAATAAGGATCGTACTATTTAGGGTACTATACTAGGGTCCCCTATTTTCGGAAACTCCCAGATCGTGTCGTGCAGACTGCCTTGTAGAAACTTGTCCCCTTACAGAAACCCTCATAGTAACCCTTGACTTACGGTACCCCATATTATGGCAACCCCTAAAGAGGTGATTGAAACCATAGAAGCCCCAAAGAAGGGCCATTCCCAAGTCCTCGAAAATGAGCACCGCGCGCGCTACCAGCTCTTCTGCGGAGGCCTGGTTAGGGTTTAGGGCGTATAGGGATTAGGTTTTCTAATGAGGGTTTTGGGATTTAGACAGCTGTATGTAATTTGTTTTGTTTTTTGAACGCCCCTTTTCCAACTGCACACGTAAATGACTGTTGAAAGGCATTCGAAGGAAAGAGTGCTTGTGCGGCCAGGACAGCGTAGGGATTAGGGTGTAGGGTTGAGGGCTTAGGGTTGAGCGCTTTACGGCTTCATTGTTGAAGGGCTTCAGGGCTTATAAAGGGCTAAGGCTAAGGAGCTATGTGCGGGCCTTTGCGCATTCGGCGCACTTGGCTTACCCTCAAGGTGCATAGACATGAAACTAACAAAAGAGCGGGCCTGTAGATTGATTGAGCTACGTATGTTAACCCGTGTTCGAAGTGGGTACTTCTGTACAAGGAGGCATTCTTTCTATCCCTGCACAACACGACCCTGTACATGCATGTGTACGCATGTCATGGGTTCCATATGCTGATCCTGGCAGTATTATTTAGCGGCGGTAATGGCGAACATGTGACTTTGGATTTCATCCCTGTCAGCATCGCTGCCACCATCCGCATCAGCATCGTGAACCCCACCCTCTCCATCATCAACAAGCGCAGAAGGATTCCATTCGCCATGGCTGCTACGATCACCAGTACGAAGCCCACCACCCGCCACCGCCCCCGCCACCGCCACCGCCACCACCACCACCACCACACCCGAAGTAGTGTATCTCTAACTTAGGGTCACTTATTGAGTGCGGGAACCCCGCTGCCTTCTCCATGGCGAAGCCGAGGCGGTCGTTTTCGAAGTCGAAGGCCACGACGTGCCTCGCAAGACATGGATCCGGAAGAGTTGATGGTCTAGGGATTTAGGGTTTCGGGATTTCGGGTTCAGGATGTTTAGGGTTTGCGGTTTGGTTAGGGCACCATACGAGTTTAGGGCTAGGGTATAAGAATTCATGTAACATAGGGGCCTTAAGGCCTAGCTAAAGAATAGAACACGGATTTGAGGGATCATACAGTCTCCGAAAACGTGTATGTATGAAAATGGTGTGTGTGTATATATACACACATACATATACATATACATATACATATACATGTACATGTACATGTACATGTACATGTACATGTACATGTACATGTACATGTACATATACATAAACATATACATATACATATACATATACATATACATATATATATACATACATACATACATACATACATATACATATCTATATATATATACATATGTATATATATAACATACATACATACATACATACATACATACATACATACATACATACATAATTTTCTCAACTGTTTTGATTCCCGAACGACCTGAGGGCCTGAAACCGTTCTAAACCCGACCCTTCCGCATCAACAGCGAACCCTGCGAAACCCGAAGGGTCCAAAGGACCCAATAATTAGGTACTCGGGTTTAGGATAGTGGTTATGTAGCTCAATTTTTAGGAGAGTATATGATTGTTATGGTACTTGGACCCTTAGGGAAACCTGCAGAAAGCCGCATGCAACTCATTGAAGTCGGAAGAAGCCCGATAAGACATGAAAATGTCACTAGTGGTATCCCCCGAAGGACGGTCCAAATATTATCCTGGAGATTTGTGTATGCTGAACAATGCCAACAGATTTAAATCACAGAAATTCTGACCCCAAAGTCCATGCAACATCGGAAAACTCGGCCACAACTGTCCTAAGCCTGGCTATGAACGCTAAGCTTAGATCCTCCAAGCCCGAAGCCTTCAAACCCTAAACCCCGGAAATTCTTGACACCTGGTCTGTACATGTGGCCGGTCCTTCGCAAGAAGATGTCGCCCAGAACCCAGAGGTTCACAGGGCCTTGGGATCGGTGAGTGCAGCGGCTCGAAAAGGGTGACGATACAGGTTTTTATAGGAGTTTCTATAAGGGTGGTTGTCAAAACTATGGTCCCTTTTTGGGTGACTAATATAGTACCGCACCTAATATTTAGGGTACCCCAAAGGGGACCATAATTTTGACAACCACCCTAATAAGGGTTAGCAGAAGGGATTTACAAGGGATTTGGGGTTTAGGGAGTACTGTAAGGGTTCAGAGTTCTTAGGTCCCATGGTTGAGAAGTTTTAGGGCCCATGTGTTAGGGACGGGTTTAGAGAGGGTTTGAGGGTTTGGGCTTCAGGGGGTTAGGATTCAAGGCTCCAGGGTTTAGAGTGGGTTAGTAGCATATCGGATTTGACATAAGATAAGGGGTTTAATAAGGCTTGTAGCCTTATCTCCGGAACCCAAGGTACAAAGCCCTACATCGGGTCTAGGCCTCAGTGCTCAAGATGCGTATGGCTTGCTCTTTTCATCGGTTTTTCAGGAGTTTGCAGCGTTTGACAGGGTTAATAGGTTCCTTTTGCAGAAGGCGCGGTAAGGCTTTAGGCTTAGTAGGGTTGGTGCTCGCGGGTTGCCTTTGATTTCTTTGAGCCCATAAGGCTTCCCATAGGTCTAGTTTAGGGTTTAGGGTTTAGGGGTAAACCCTGAAGCCCGAGCCATAAACCGTGCAACTTCTAAACCCAAGCTTCAATCTCTCCGGATCCTCGTCCTGTGTTTCCGGGCTCAAGACTGATGCTTACAGGGTTCTAAGTATCTTTACTTGGGAGGTGCGAGGGGTTGAGGATTCTAGATATGGATGATACCATATTTGGGATATAGACTGAATGATACGGCTGATGGACAAAATCCTGCATTACCCATTATAAGGAATATACCATAATTCCCATAGTTTAGGGTCCTTAGGGTCATGCAGGATTTTGTCCATCAACCGTATTGGCCCTAGGGCATTAGGGAAGCCTAGATTTCTGGATACCCAAACCCTCTGCCTTAAACTTTGAACCGAGACCTATCAGGAACACGCGCATTGATACGAGTGAGCCTAGCTCCTGATCCTATTCCCCACACGTCCTAAAACCCCAAACACGATGCTCTGACTCTGAATCACAAACTCCTTCGTCCCGGCACACAAGGTTCCAGGGTTTATGTAGAGTTTCAGGTGTCGGTACACTGAGCTCGAACCCTGTCGGATAGAAGCTAGCTCGGAGGCAAGATTGTGGATCCCCAGATACAGCGACGACATTAATCATAGCGTTCGGCTAGTGGTTTAGGGATTAGCCTTAAGTTCCATACCAGATGTCTGAATATGACGCCGAGAAGCCATTCTGTAATCTTCGTCCCCGAAGCTGTGCGTCACCTCCCTGCGTGCAGATAGCGGTGGGAGTGCTGGGCGCTTACATGCACCAGAGAAGCTTAAAGTTATGCATGTTGTTCTTAACCGACCCGAAGGCTCCGGATGACCGTATAATGGGCTAGTTTCTAATCACTGCTTGGGTGTGTGTGTGTGTACAGTATATGTATGTATGCATGCATGCATGCATGCATGCATGCATGCATGCATGCATGCATATATATATATATATACACACATACTAATACACATAAACATACATACATGCATATCTATATCCTCCGTATTAGAAACCCTAAATAACCTGGCACCTCCAGCCGGCGCCCTTGGTTCTTGGCGCAGTATCCAGGCCTCAGGTCAGACATCACCGGGGCTTGGCATGTTGCAACTACGGAATTACACGGGGTTTGTGAGGTTTAAGGCTACTTTAGTGCATTGCTCGGGACTGGGAGGCTCGAAAAGATTTGTTCGAAAAGGACCTAAGGGTTTAGGATTCGGTGTGTTTGCGGTCCTCAGCGATTATGTTGTTACAGGTTCAGTATTGGGACTTTGCATGGTCTGATAGGGGCAATGGTCCCACACCCGTAGCCCTACACCGACAGGCCAAATGGCTCCGACATAGGCATCATGTCGAAGGGTCGAGCGAAAGGCACCCTACGGCCTTAACTAATTACACTAAGCTTACGACTGAGATGGGAGCCCTAACGGTTAGAATAGGATTTGGAGATATACTATACTATATTAAGAAGAAGATCACCCCCCAAAAAAATACATAGTACTAGCAATTATCGATTTCCTTACATTAAGGTTAAGGATTTGTGAGTCAGGTGCGTCGGGATCTCAGCCCTGATCCCTCGTCAGAATTAACGAATGTAAACTAGGATTTAGGTTGCAGTGCCCAGGTCCACGTCGGGGGCTAGAAATTCGGGATTTCTGGATTGTCCTTGATTGAAGGGGTGTGCATTTCAAGAGTTACACTGATTTCGGGTTTGTAACGGCTGATTCTAGGCCCACTGAGCAGCCGGAGCTCTAGAGAGCGTGCAGGGAAACTAGGTTCTTGAGTGCCCCTTAGGTACCCGTTTCCTCTGGGTATAAATATAAAGACTTAACTCACGAGCTGACACATAGGAACAGACCTGTGACATGCCGCTGAGATTTTGCCACACACATGAAGCCCTAGTCAACAAACAGCACCAGTCCTTAAGCTCTGAACCCTAAACCCCACGTCTTATACCCTAACAGCGCATCCTAGAGCACAGTATTTCCGACGAAGCTGAGGAAGCTGCGAGGGTTCCTTCACCTTCCGTCCCTCGTTTGTCAAAAGCCAAGTCGTCTCGTCAATGACCTTACATAATCCTAGGGGGTTTAGGGTTAAAGGATGAGAACAGGGCTTACAGGGGTTTGTTCTGCGGCTTGACGTGGATTTTGTAAGGGCGCCATAGGCTGGGTCTCACAGGGCTCGGTTGAAATGGCTCCGGGCTGTAGGCTTTTGGAGCATGGGTTTCGGGTCTATTTCGAGATTATTACTATTATTACTATTATTACTATTATTACCATTATTACTATTATTACTATTAGTACTATTAGTACTATTAGTACTATTAGTACTATTAGTACTATTAGTACTATTAGTACTATTAGTACTATTAGTACTATTAGTACTATTAGTACTATTAGTACTATTAGTACTATTAGTACTATTAGTACTATTAGTACTATTAGTACTATTAGTACTATTAGTACTATTGGTACTATGATTGCTATGATTACTATGATTCCTATGATTACTATGATTACTATTATTATTACTATTATTACAAAGCTCAAACCCAAACCCTCAACCCACTGAAACGTATAGACTTCAGCTTACCCTATAGCCCTAGATCCCCGGAGTCAATGGGCGCCAGCAGCGACGTCAATTTTGGCTTGTCAGTGATGACGATGGTTGTGGGTATGTTGATCGTCGTTCGTTGAAACGTGTAAAAATCTTGATACAGATGGTCGGTGCTGTTGACAAAAGACACTGGTCATCTTGTCGTGGCTGCTGGTGGTGATGTAACTGGTTTCCATGCAGAGGGTTGATGACCAGGGACTTGTGTTTAGGCATTGATGGTTTGCAGTTGCGTTTCATGAAGATGAAGCTAATGTTGCCGATCAGATAGTCCTCGGCTTGGAAGTCCACCTCCCGAGCCCCAAACCCTAAACCCCTAAACATTAAACCCCTGACATTAAACCCCCAAGCCCGACAGCCCCTAAACCCTAAACCGGAAACTCCTAATCCTAAACCCTAAAACCCCCAAACCCAAAACCCCCAAACCCTGAACCCCAACAGAGTCTCTGAGTGGGGAGCAGTTCCGTTTGCTGCTCGAACAAGCTCCGTGGTGCAACCTTAGCGGATCCCCAATCTGAAACAGGGGCCTTGACAACTAGAGTAGGGTCTGTCTGGGGTTATACGTACTATACATGATACTGATTGTAATCATTCAAATTCAGCTCTCTGGGTCTGGGGTATCTTATACATACTATACTTGATACTGATTGTATTGATTCAAATTCAGCTCTCTGTGTTCGCCTGGGCCCCGTCGGAAGTGGTCGGAAGTTATCACAGAAACCCCCGCCACGCCTCCCCGCGCTGCCAAGCTCTTCGTCTGGACATGACATGACCCTAAACCCCAAACCCCTAAACCCCCCTAAACCCTAAACCCTCAACCCCTAACTAAACCTTCCAGGCCCTCAACACCAAGCCTCACGACCGACTCTCCGAAGCAGAGCTAAAGGCGACCCGAAGTCCCCCGGACCGTAGCTTACAGAGCTATATGGGGGTTTCCCAAAATGAGGGGTACCTTAGGGTTCCTTTAAAGGGTTAGTATAAGGGTACTATAAGGGTTCCTTTAAGGGCTCTATAAGGGGTTTCCGAAAAGAGGGGTACCTTATTTTGGTGTCCTTATAATAAGGATCCTACTTTTTTTGGAAATATACTAGGGTCCCCTATTTTCGGAAACCCCCATATGGAGAGTTACAAGGGTGAGGGTGTTGAAAGAATCTTGCTGTTTGCAGGTTTGATTAAAGCGGCCTTCACTATTTAACCGGGTTTTGGGGCTTCCATGCCCAAAACGTCTACACAAGCCCTGTTTCGCCCGAAACTCATATCCTGTACCCGAAGCCCTCAACCCCAAGTTGCCCGAAGCCTTCAACCCCAAGTGTAGGGTTTAAGGTTTAGGGTTATCCTAAAACCCGACACGCTGTGAGCGCAGACTTTGACCAGCTTCTCAAACGAAGTAGGGCTCCAATATGCACTCACCGATATGCCTACGTCTATGTGGCTACCGAAATCCCCGGTGTGTACCCTGAACCCCTCAGAGGCGGGCTGCTGTAGAACACCAGGCACATTTGTGAGTGAATTGGCATGAGTACTTCTGCTTTTCACCAAGTCGATGAAGGATGAATGCTTCTTTCCCACAATCTTCACCATGAAACCCGTCCGCATCTTGATTGCGTTCTCACAATCCTTGATGAAGTCATCTTGCGAAGATCCAACGTGATCTGCAGATATTCGAATACCATCGAAGTGAAGGGACAGATGCTTGGGCTTGTTCGGATTATTGAGCACATGTTCGGTCCAGCCCTGCAGGATCCTGTCTTCGATCGAGGTCCATAGAAGAGACAGTATGGTGGACGACGGGAAGGTCTTTTGCTTGTTCTCTGCAAGCGACATATAGTCGTTGTGCAGCAGATTGCAGGCAACCCATCGGACATATTGTGAGATCCTCTGCAAGTCGTGGACAATCTCATAGTTCTTCAATGTAGGGGGTGGATTGCCACCGTTGAGGACAGCGTTGATCATCTCTTTGCCCTCGACGATGTGAAGCCCGAGCTGCTTCAGGACACCTGCCCGATCATTCACCAGACGGTCCAGGAGTTTAAGAAGGTTGTCAGGCAGGGGCGGCTGCGGGTCGACCTCAGCAAGGATCTGCTGCAGCAATGTAAGACAGCAATGTTGAATGTCCAAATCGATTGTGTGACCGTCCACAACATGATATTGCAGTCGACGGGACATAGATTGAACTCCATCATTGTTGGTGTATCGCCTTGCTCGCACCGTGTACTCTATCTTGTCGGAGTATCCATATGATATGGTCCGGCTGTGCTTCAAAGAACTCCAGCTTCGTCCGTAGACTGAGTCCTGGTTGGCCGGCTCGTGTTCGTCCTCCTCCACAGATCTTTTAGCCCGCAATCTTCTTCCATGCTTTGTCGCCAAAACCTGCTTCAGGGAGTTTTCGTGATCTTCGAGCTTCCGAATGAGGGTCTGATACTTCTGCACGGTTTCTTCTTGTTCTTGTCCAGCCGCCATAATATTGCCCAACCCCTCCTCCTCCTCCTGCACCTGACGGACTCTTACGGGCAAGCCGCATGCATCTCTCATGATGTCTTCGGTCAAATGTCCATCGCTTCCATTGCAGTAGTCCTCGATGAGCTGGTAACAATCTTCTTTGCTGTGATCCATTTCAAAGGCCCATTGGAGCTTCAATCAAGCAATAGAGGTGCGAGGGGGCACCCGGCTTGGGCGGGGGTGGCACGGCTGCCGCAGGCGGTGGCTTTCCTGCTGGTGCCGGCACACCTGGGCCCTTAGCCTTCGCTTTGTTGACCTGTGGAACCTCCTCCTTTTCACTCTCGCTCCCACTGGAGTGTAGCAGTGAAAAGCCTGAGTCAAAGGATTCGGAACGTTCCTCCTCCATGTTGTCCAGCTCTTCCTCCTTCTTTTTGATGGTTGATCGCAGCGACTGGAGCTTCTTGTAGTCCTTGCGTCGTGCGGTTTTCTTTTGAAGGTACTTGGCCTTCATCACGCCCAAGCTCAAACGGATCGATGCACCATCGGAAGGCATGTTGGGAAGAGGTTGGATGGGGGACGTCAGCAATGCAGGTTTCGGGCCAATCTAAGTTGCGCGATACAATTGCTCCGCTACCAATGATGCCGTGGAAGAATTGTAAACACACGACAGACAACAAGAATGCATAAGCAGCAATGCCTCCAGCCGAAGAGTGGTCTCGATGACGAGTTGGATATAACCTCCGGAGGCGTGCCAATATTANTTGTAAACACACGACAGACAACAAGAATGCATAAGCAGCAATGCCTCCAGCCGAAGAGTGGTCTCGATGACGAGTTGGATATAACCTCCGGAGGCGTGCCAATATTACATGAAACTCGCTAGTTGTTCGTCGCAGGGCTGATAAGCGCACATGATATGGTAAGGTATTCCGTCGAGACAATCACTGATAGGATGAGTCGTGCGAGAAAGACAAGAAGAAGGAATATAAGAAAGACGATGAAGATGACGAGAATGATGAAGATGATGGAGATGATGAAGATGATGAAGAAGATGAAGATGACGGAGATGATGAATATGATGAAATTGATGGAGATGATGAAGATGATGCAGATGATGCAGATGATGGAGATGATGAAGATGATGAAGATGATGGAGATGATGAAGATGATGAAGATGATGGAGATGATGAAGATGATGGAGATGATGGAAGGGAGGGGGGTTGG